>JAADWZ010000122.1:0-68316 GCA_023336445.1 Pythium dissimile | reverse complement strand
GTGCGACGATTACAACAGCGACCACTACCCGATCATGTTTACGTTGTCTGCGACGGGTGGTTCGCCAGCGCCAGCTCCGTCGACGACGACCCCTGTGACGCCGGTGCCGACGACGGCTGTTCCGGTGACGCCTGGACCAACAACTGTGGCACCATCGGCTCCTACGGAGACGTGTTCAGCTTCCACGCTGATGGCGCTGATCTATGCGGATAGCGACTTCATTAAGTGTGCCTCGGAAAGCTCGTACGGGTTCGCTACGGCTACGGCTACACCTACGAAGGACCAGATGGACAAGATGTGTGCCAGCGTGACATGTAATACTGCCTTCCAAGGTGCGGTCGACACCAATCCGATCGAATGTGTGCTCCCTATCGGCAAGTTCGCTTTACGTGCGGACTTGCTTGACCGCGTGCTCAGCTACTGCTCGACGGGTGTCGTGCCGACCCCTGCTCCAACTTCTGCGACACCGACCAGCGCTCCGGCGCCACTGCCAACGCCGAAGCCTGTTCCGTCGCCTGGCCCAGCACCGACGCCTGTCACGCCATTCTGTTCGACGGCGACGATCAGTCCGATCATCACAATTACGGCCGACTTGATTCAGTGCGCGACGGAGTCTGGCTACAAGTTTGTTCCAGCGAGCCGTCCTTCGACTGATCTGCTGGCAAAGATCTGTGCGAGCGCCGCGTGTTTGAAGGCGTTCAGCGCTGCTATTGGTGCGAACCCGACGGAGTGCACGGTGCCACTCGGTGGCATTCAGTACCGTGCAGATCTGTTGGATTTTGTTGCGACGACCTGTGGCTTGTCTCCGGTGACTCCGATTCCCACGACGCCATCGCCAACGACTGCGGCTCCTGTGACGCCAGAGCCCACGACAACGAGCCCAGTGTCGCCGATTCCGACGACGCCTACTCCCACGTCAGTCGCCCCAACGTCGCCGGTTCCAACGACGAAGCCAGTCCCAGTGTCTGGCGGTCCGTGTGGCAACCTCCAAGATGGTCCATCACCGTGCCCTGCGGGCGAGTACTGCCAGCCGTGGAACCCTATGTACTACCAGTGCCGCAGCGTGGACGCCAAGTGCGGCAAGCAAGAGGTCGACACTGATTTCAACGGCGATGACATCTCGAGCCTCTCGGTGGTGCTTCCCGAGCAGTGCTGCGACAAGTGCCGCGCTACCGACGGCTGCAAAGCCTACACGTTCGTCAACTTCAACGCCGAGGGCAAGCCCATGTGCTACCTCAAGAGCGGCACCGGCAAGAAGCAGGCTCTGCCAGGAGCCGTGTCCGCGGTCGTGCAGACGCCCACGTGCTCAGTGGCATCTGGTGGTCAGTGTGGCAGCGACAAGGACGGCGTCAAGTGCTGCCCGTCGGGTGAGTACTGCCAACCGTGGAACCCGTTCTACTACCAGTGTCGTCCGGCGCCGCAGATTTGTGGCGTCCAGGAAGTCGGTGTCGACTACAATGGTGACGATCTGCAGACTGTGTTCGGGCTGCTGCCCTGGGACTGCTGCGACAAGTGTGCGGAGACGGCCGGTTGCAAGGCCTACACCTTCGTCAACAACAACGCAGACGACCGCACGGCGTGCTACCTGAAGAAGGGCACGGGGAAGAAGCAGACCAAGGTTGGCACCGTATCATCGACTGTGCTGAACCCGAAGCCAGCGTGCACGACGCCCGAGTACGGCTCGTGTGGTAGCAGCGTCGGCGCGACGTGCTGTCCATCGGGCTTCTACTGCCAGGCCTGGAACCCGATGTACTACCAGTGCATGCCAGCGCCGGCCAAGTGCTCGGAGCAGTTCACGGACGTCGACTTCAACGGCAACGACATCGGGACGGTCTTCGGCGTCTCGCCCAGCGAGTGCTGCGCCCGCTGCTCGGCCACCAATGGCTGCAAGGCCTACACGTTCGTCAACGCCAACCCAGACCGTCCGGCCTGCTACCTCAAGTCTAGCGCGGCCGGCAAGATCACGCTCAGCGGCGCTGTCTCAGGCATTGTCAACTAAGTGTGCGAGGTGCATTGCTTTGTTGCGTCGGAGCTCCATTCCGCCAAAAACGTTTCCTTTACTTTGTAAGATTATAAACGTACCCATTTCCTCAAAAGTTGACTTGGTTCTTAACTGTCTGGTTCGAAACCGTTTCAGGTTATCTCGTTTTTTTTCGAAGCATCTTGTGCACTTCATGCAAGTCAGCAGATCCGTCCACCCACGAACGCTCAGCCAAGATCCGCCAATGATGGGACTCAGCGCTGCGTCTCCGTCGCCGCTGCGGACGCCAACGTTGGCGCCGTCGTCCGCCACCGACGGTTCGTTAGCGTCCGCATCCGCTCCGGCGCCCGTGGGCTCCGCGGCGTCCGCGCAGGACACCAACTTTTCCTATTACGTGTTCTACGTCGGCCTCTACTCACTGGGCGGGCTCTACCTAGCGCCAAGCCTCATCTCCTGGACGCGCATGTCGCGCAACATCCACACAGAGGACAAGACGGCCGTGCGACTCTTCGCGCTGCTGGGCTTCGGCTCGCTGCTGCGCGCGCTCGCGTTCCTGCTAGTCGCCGTGTGGATGCTGTTCGTGCTGCGCTCGAGTGGCTCCACCCACGAGGCGCAGCACCTGCACATGTCGTATGTGCAGCTCGTGACGGCCTGGCAAGGGCTGGGCATGCTGGGGTCGCTCGTGCTCGTGAGCGTGTTCCTGCTCATCTTCAACACGTGGGCCGGCATGATCGAGCAGGTCGACAGCAGCAGCTCGGCGGTCGCGTACCGCACCAGCAACAGCTCGCCCGTCGCTGACGCCAACACGCCGCCGCGTATTTTGTTTATCCGCATGGTGCTCGCGACCAACGTGGCGCAGATCGCCACGTTCTTCCTGGTCAACATGTTCCCGACCAACGAGTTCTGCCAGAACCTGAACGTGTTCGCGGCCGTGCTGCTCACCGCCTGCTTCGCGGTCTGTATCTTCTTGCTGCCAGCGTACGGCCAGCGCATGTGCGACCTGCTGGGCAAAGTCGCTGAAGGCGCCGACCGGCGGCAGCGCAATATCCGACGCATCGCCGCCATCTCGGCCGTGTTCTGCGTCATGCGCACGCTCTCGCAGCTGCTGCTCGTGCTGTCCGAGCGCTCGCAGCAGCAGCAGGCCAGTGAGGATGGCGACAGTGGAGCAGCGCCGTTTAAGATCCCGCTCCAGCGCATTATGGAGGCCAACCCGATCTTCTTCTTCTCGCCCAGCGACGAGGCTGAGGGGCTGCTGCGCTGGGTCGTGCTGCTCGAAGTCGTTGAGTTCCCGATCGAGTGGACGCTGCTCATGACGCTGCTCTGCGTGCTCCCGTCGCGTGCCGTACTGCCTTCCATACGCGGCTACCAAGCCATCGCGGACCCAAAGCGACGCATTTAGTCTACAGTAGATACCCTAGAAGGAGGAAACTAAAAAGTGCACCGAATCATGCTAGAAATCTGCGACGTGTGAAAAGATCCCTTCGCCTTTTTTATCGAAAGATTCACCAATTCACCGTTTCCCATCCATCTCTATAATGCTGCGAATGCCCATGCGGATGCAAATGCTGCTGGTGCTGGTGGTGCTCTACATGTTCTCTAGCAGCGCACTTGCTCGCTCGGGCCGCGCGCCGCCCGTGCTACCGCGCCAGTTCCAGGCGGAGCTCTCGGTCGTGTCGCACCTCACGGACCCGCGGCGCAGCTACCCGCCTTCCGTGCGCGAGATGACGATTCAGTACGACTTTGACGCGAAGCTCGCGCTTGCTCGCGTCACCAAAGGTTACGAGGCCGGCAAAACGTTCGTGCGGCGCTACGACCTCAAGTGCGAGTACATGGTCAAGAGCGGCAAGTACGCCAAGTGCGAGCGCGCGTACCTGGGCGACGCCATGCCGATGCCCGCGATCCCCGCCGACCAGGAGTTTGTCGTAAGCCCACCCAGGTGCCGAGGCCCAGAACCAACTGGCTAAACGTGGAGTGGTGGTGTAGGGAATGGAGAGCGTGCGCGGTAAGTCGTGCGAGCACTGGGTTCACGGCGGCGCGAACGTGCGCGTCCATGTCTACGCAGAAGAACAATCGCGAGGTTCCAGGATTTTGCGTGTTGCTGGCTCATTGGGTGCCGACTCTAACTGAGCTCTTGGTGGACTAGTGCCGATTCGACTGACGGAGGAGAATGTCGTGGACGGACTGTCGACCATGACGCTCACGTACGATCTGCTCCACGTGCGCGTCGGCCCGCAGGTACTACCACGCAGCATTTCAAAATGCCCAGCACTGACTGATGGTGGGACGTGGAGCTGAACGACTCGCTCATGCTGCTTGATAGAAAAAAGCCGATTTTGCGATCCCGGACGGCTACGCGCACAGGAACTGTTCCCGCAAGGTCAGCGGGTTCCCGTACATCCACGCCTTCCACCACTACCTGCGCTTCTAGACCAAGATAAACCGAAAATGCTGTGTATCATTTCGCATCTCTTCCTGCATCCACTAGCCCGCTACCGATCGCCGTTTAATCACCTCCAGTACTCGGGCGGTCCGTCCAGAAAGCCGCCGCGATCGCGACTACGTTCGTAACGCTGCTGACCTGGCGGTTGCTGATCCACCTGGTCGTCGACAAAGCCGGGGGCGCCGCTGTTGGGCGCGTACTGCTGCTGCTGGTCAGCATACGGCGGTGCTTGGTCGCCGAAATGCGACGTGTATCCACTTCCATACCCGTACGCGTTGGTGTTGTACCCACCGTGGGCGTCCTCAGGCTCGAACCCATGAGTAGCAAACAGCGGCTGCTGCTGTTGTTGCTGCTGCTGTTGTGATGTCGACGCTGATCGATGGTAGTAGTCGAGCTGCTGCTGCTGGTGCTGGTGCTGGTGCTGATACGGCTGCTGGTGCTGCTGCTGAGCCACCACCTCTTTCATCACATCCCCCGTCGAGTGGAACGCCGCATGGAGCAGCGCCTGCGTGCCATCTTGCGCGTAGCCGCCACCGCCAACCGCGGCGCCGCTGCCGTGGCGGTGGTGGTCCTGACTCGCTCGATAGGCAGCGTCGCCGTCGTCGCGATCGCTCTCGTGGTGGTCGTCGTGGTCTCCGTACGCCGCCTCCTGCATCTGACCGAGGCGGGCGCCGTCGTGGCCATCGTCTTTCTTCTCACCGTCTTCGGCGCCACCCGCCATGGTATCGACACCCGTGGCGCCGTCGCCAGCGGCCGACGACCCCGTTGTCTTCTTTTCTTCTTTGGTCGCTTTGAGCCGCTTTTTCTGCTCCTCGGCCTTGAGCGCCTTCTCCGATTCGATCTGCTTGACTTCATCCAGGTCGATCACCGAGATGCGACTACGCTGGCGCTTAAAGCGTCCAGCGTCGGCCTTGCGGCGGATCTCCGAGCTCAGCTCGGTCATGTTCTTCTTGGGAGGCAGCGACACGGGCTTGGACGCGGGCGGCGTCGTGCGTGCCTGCAGAGACGAGGCCGAGCTGGCACCTGTAACGGCACCGGGACGTGGCAGCTGCGGACGATGGGTCGGTGGCTTGGCCTTGCTGGTCGCCTGGCTACTCGAAGAAGCAGATCCGCTGCCACTTGAGCTGCTACTATTGTGGACGCCTCCCAGCCGATTTCCGTGGTTCGGCGCACCCTCGGCAATCGTGAAGTGAGCTGCCGGCTGGACCGCCAGCTCAGGACGAACTGACCCACTGAGATAAGCGTTCTCATGGCAGAAGAAATCCTCGATCACAACCGTGCGCGCGGCCGCGTGGTCGCTGTCCGAGGGCGCGCCGCGCACGGCGTCGAGCACCGTGGCGCTGGCGCGCGCGAGCTGCTCGTGGAGAAACGTGCCGCTCTCGGCGCCGTCTCGGCTCATAAACAGATGCTGGTTGACGATGCCCGCGCTAACTTTGACCCACTATGGTACCATCGACAGCGAGTTTCATGAGTGTGGATTCATAGTGTCAAAAGAAAGAGAAAAAAACATAGGAAACGCACCTCTTCGTGGTCTTTCTCAGCGGCATCCACGATCTCCACGACGGCAAACTTGCTGGCCTCAAAGTCTTCTTTCCGCATGCTCAAGAACGCGAGCAGCAATCGCACCTGCCAGACAGAAAACTCACAACCTGAGTCGTTCGTTTTGTCTTGACGAACAAGGAGCTACGCTTCTTCTGAAGCTATACCTTGATGGGCGTGTCCAGGTGCGGGAAGCTCGTGACCACATCCGAGAGCCGCTCCTTAGTCAGCAGCGGACCGAGATCGCACGAGCTCCACTCGCTCTTGAGCTTCTGGACGAGCCACGAGTCGGACGCCGACACCAGCGGCGCCACGGCGTTCAGCGGGCTCGCGCTACCGCTGCTCGGCCCGGAGCCGCCAGAAATGCCCAAAACCGCGCCTGCGCCAGTCTCAGTCAACCTAGCACGCAGCGCGGCACCTGCGGCGTCGTTTGGTCCCGTGTGGGCAGCGCCATTGCCCGCGAGACTCGGCATTGAGGTGGCTCGCTTCTTCGCTTCCTGGCGCTGTTTGCGCGGGGTGCTGGTTTCAGCGTAACCAGGAATACGTACCCCTTGTTTGGGCTGCGAACAGTGATCTCCATAAATAACGCTTGTTAAATTCAACGGGACTTAAAATAACCAACGTCTGATTGGTGTGGTTGGGAGCTCATCGCGTGGGAAACTGGGCGGGAGAATCACAATGGCCACGCGTGCGGCTTCCCACACTGGCGGCGCCGACACAGCGGCAGCGCAGCCGCCCTCCATCTCGACTACGTCACATGCTAGTTCCGTCGAATCCGCGCTAAACAGCGCCGCTGCGGGCCATCAACTCACCCCACAAGTCACGTTAGACGCGTCCGCGTACGAGCCCTCGACCTCGGCCTACGCCAACGCCACCGCTGTCGCAGCAAGTACCGCCGTGCTCACAGCGACGCCAACGCATCAGCACCAAGCGCCCCCTCTCTCATCTACTGTTGCCGGGGTAGTCACTCGACGCGCACCAATGACGCCAACGCCCCCAGCACCGCCTCTGGCAATTTCGCGCTCGAGCAGTCGACTAGTCAGCGGCGCGCGCCACAGCAGCAAGTTCGGCACCGTCAACTACTCGATCGACGAGATGCGACGGCTGGTCGACAAGGTGCGTGCCGTGATGCCAATCGCGAGCGAGGACTGGCTCCACGTGGCCTACCAGTTCAACTACATGCGGCCCGAGTCGATTCCGTACCGCGAGGTCGAGAGCCTCAAGCGCAAGTTCAAGAAGATGTACTGCTCGCGGTCCACGGTGGTCGGCGAGTTACCCGACTATGTCCAGCAAGCCAAAGATTTGCGCAAGCTGATCAACCAGCGGAGCGAGCGCGCGCAGATCCAGCTCGAGCACGTCCACAGCGACTCTCAGAGCGAGATCGACGCCCACGACGTGGCGCCGATGCACGGAGACGAGGCGACGACGGCTGTGGCTGTCGCTGTGGCTGTACCCGCTGGCAGCGAGGACAGCGCCATCGATGCGGCCACAGGTGGGTCCGGAGTTGCAAGTGTGGTGCTCTCGATGGACCAGTCCGGAGCCAGTGCCGGCGACGTAGAGATGGCTGCGGACGGTGCCAGTGACGACACCAGGGACATTGCAGCGCGGCTTCGTGTGATGGAGGAAGAGTACCACCGGTCCACGGCGGTGAGGCGCGGCAGCGGAGCCCTCACTGCGGGTTCAGTCGACAGTGCGTCGTTTGCCAGTGCAGCGAACGGCGGTGGGAGTACGATATACGGTGACAGCACCAGCGGCCTCGCGCTCAGCGGAGACTCGACCGCGGGTATCATTGACCTACTCAAGCACAGCATCGAGCGCAAGCGGCGCACGATCGAGGAGCAGATGCTGAGCGAGAGCGAGCGCGTGCGGAAAGAGCGCAAGAAGCGCAAGATGGAGCAAGTGCTCTACAACATCCACCGCGAGCAGTCTGCTGGTACAGCGGCAGCTTCGGAGCTGGTGGGGAGTGGCCCACCCGCATCCCCTAGTGACGCCATGGGTGGATCGTTTCACCAGCCACCGCACCCAGCGTTCAGTTCGGTCCCGTCGACCCAAGACGTGGCCAGTTCGCTGGGGCTCATGGAAATTGTGCTGCAGTACATGGTCTCTCAGCAGCAGGAGACGGCGCGGCGTATCCAGCAAGAAGAGGAACGAAGACGGAGAGAAGACGACGCGCGCGATCGGCGACGACGCGCTGGAGAGGCGCAGAAGCGCCGAGACAAGCACGAGATGATGCTGGTGATGGCGGCGCTGCTGCAGGAGAATTTCCCTGTGGAGCTGCGGCAGTATCTGGAGCCGTCGAGCCTCCACGCTCGGGATGATGAAGTCGCGACCGAGGGAGAAGAGACGACGGCTACAAGTTCTTCGATACCGCTGCCAAAGCAAAGCAAGCCGCCTCCTGAGTCCTCCGTGATGGATGCGGCCGAAGAGGCGTTGCTGTGAATGAGCTCCGTTCGCCGTGTGAGGACAGTAGTTTTTAGAGAAAACGATTTAGATGAGTTGGCAGGACGTATTATCAAACAGCGAAAAGAGAGACCACACGTGCGTCGCCAGACGGAGGAAGCGGTAGCAGTCCGTGAACAGAGATGATGGTCGTGTGGTTTGTTTGTGTTTTCAGAAATCCTGCTCCGAGTCCGAGTTGGTCTCCGATCCGGACTGCTGCGAGTCCGACTTGGAGCCTTCGCTGCCGTCCGACCCGGACTCGTCGTCGTTGTCGATCAGCTCGCCCGAGTCGGCCAGCGACACCTCGTCCGAGTCGGACGCATCCCCACCGCCTCCGCCTCTTGCCGCTGCTGCGGCTCCGCCTCTCGCTGGCGCTCGTCGTGTGTCGGCACCGCTCTCGTCACTCGTGCCGTCCTCACTGCCACTGCCACTGTCTGCATCCGACCCACTGTCCCCCTCGTCGTCGTCGTCCGCTCGTGCTGCCTGCTTCATGCCGCCAGCCGCGGCAGCACGTCCATTCGCAGCTCCTTTCGAAGGCGTCAGCTTCTGGTTGCCTTTCCGCGCGTTACTTGTGGCGGCAACTGCTTTGCCGTTGTTGCTGCCGCGTCGGCCGTTGTTGTCTGCGGGCTCGAGCAGTGACGCGTCGATCTGGTCCTCTTGCTCGCCGCGCAAGATCGCGAGCTCGTCCTCGCGGAATCTTTTCTGCATCTTCTTGAGCGAGCGGTCGTTCTCCGCGAGCATCTTCATCTCGCGTGCGTTGTGGAGATCCAGTTCACGCTGCAAATAGTCCAGATTGCGGAACCGTTCGCAATAAATCTACACGCATCCATCACACTCACACGAAATCAGTCCACGAACTCAGCCCCCAATCACATCCACGTGCACGCACCGCATACTGGCGCTCGAGCTCCTTCTCGAGCTTCTCATACTCGTCCATGAACGCCGGCCGCACGTGCTGGAGGCTCTTAAGACGCTTCTCGCTGCGCTCCAAGTCGGTTTGCGCCTTTTTGATCTTGGCCGAGAGCGCCTTCTCTTCGGCCTCGAGCTCCACGCACTGGCGCTCGGTCATCTCGACGTTCTCCTGCATGGTCGCAAGCAGCTCTTTGAGACTGCGCTCGAGGTACTTTTGCTCGGCCGAGTTGTCGCTGTTGTTGGAAAGCGCGTCCAAAAAGCGCAACGCGTGAGCTCGCAGGTCGCGCACGTCCAGCTCGGCCTCGAGCAGCTCGAACAGCTTGGCGCCGCTCTGCGTGATGTCGGACGAGAGCTGCCGCGTGGCCTTGGGGTCTTTGACTCGCGAGCCCAGCAGACTCTTGACTGACACGTCGTCGTCGTCGTCCTCGACACCCTCTCCTTCCAGCTTGGCCACGTCGATGCGCGACGCCTCGTAGAGAACCCGCGCCAGCTTGATGAGCTCTTTAACCGCGAAGCCGTCAGCCGCGTAGAGCTTCTTGGGGTTGAGTCGGATCCGCGCCTTGACCAGCACCTCAGTGGCCACCTGCGTGAGGAACTGGACGCGGTCCTCTTCCGTGTCGATCTCCTCGGTCACGCTCGAGCTCGGGTCGTACTTTTTGACCATCCAGTAGAGCATGTCGGAGACTAGCTCGAAGTTGGGCTTCCGGAAATTCTCCATGGACACGGGGCGCGGGTACCCGAGTGCGCGCATCATCTCGGTGAGGTTACGCAGCTCGCGGAAGCTCATCGTTGCCGGCGGTCGAACTCGTGAAAAAGAGACGAGAGAAAGAGTGCCGCTTCAAGCGCATTTGAGCCAGCACGTCGTTTCAAGATCAACTTCTTAGGTTTTTATGTGGACCACTTAATTAGGTTGTTCGGCGAATTAGCCTAGCTTTGGACTGATACCTAGCCAACATGGAGCCATTCCCCGAGACCCCGCCTGTGTGGACGTACAGAAGCTCCCGCGCCGACTCCTGTGCGATCGCCAGGTTCCCCGGCTCAAAGAGCGTCTGCCAGGCGAAGCAAGCGTACAAAAGATCAAATTCGATCTGCGTGGCGTCCAGCAGCTCGTAGTACATGTCCAGCAGCGGTGGAGAGAGCCGGCCGAAGCGGGCTTTGTGCGACGGGATCAGGATCTCTGGCATCACCAGCCTCTCGTGGGATTCGAGGTGCTCGGCGAGAGTCTGGAACTGGTCTTGAAGGTAGACATTGTCGCCCACACACGGTACGGCGAGGATCCGGATGGACGGGTCGAGGTGCTGTGAGAGGAAGAATGCTGTCGCACCCGTCCCACAAGGGACCACGACCGAGAACGAGGCGCTGTTGTTGCTCGTGTTGCCGGTGAGACAGTACGTGTTAAGCTCGTGCGCGAGTTCACACAATCCCTCCTCCGCATGCACAAACGCTGCGCCTTGAGGGATGAACACAAGGTTCTCCGACTGGTCGGCAGAGCTGGTGGAAAGGAATCGATCTGCGACGCACGCAAGGTCTTTAGACGCCGCGAGTTCTCGATAGTCATTCACGGACAATTCGCAGTGGTGCATCCCAAGTGCCTTGGCGGTCGAGAGGTTGCTGTTGCGAGCAGGTTGAAGCGGCGATTTGAGATCGAGCGCGCGGCTGAAATACGTGAACGGCACGCGCTTGGCAGCGGCAAGTTGCGCGATCGCGAGCATCGCGTTGCTCTGCGCGCCTCCAAAGCTCACGAGATGAGCGTCTACCACCAGACCACTGCAGGTGAGTTTCTCACAACAATTGGCAGTGCGGTAGCTGCAGTACCTCGATAAAAACGGTCGTTCTGCTGGAGGAACCAATAGAGCTTGCGCATCTATAGTAGTGTGCCACAGTGTGAAGATTGTCTGGTAGACGAATGGATGCGGCGAGTCGCTGCAAGAGAAGAACAGACCTTGTTGCCGGCCAAGTGGAACACGTCGTCGCGCTTGACGTGGACGCGCTGGCCGCGGAAGACGACGCGCGTCACGGGCGACACCCGCGTCTGCCATCCAGGCGTCATTGCAGCTAATTGACAGTAAACGTGATATTTGAACAACCGTGTTTTTTAATTTGTGAAGTTGGTGCACCGTGTTTCGGAAACGTTTGGCAGAGTGAATGCCCGACTTGAAGAGGAATGATGATTCTGCTGCCTGGCATTGCGTACTTGGCGCAATTCTCTTCCGCCCACGCTCTTGGTGGAACCGTTTTTTCGTGCACTTGAGCCGCTGACGCATTTACCACTGGATCTTGCATGCGTACCACATCCTTGTGTATCAAACCGCTTCCCACCTCCGGGTGTGTGCGGCAGAACACCACGCTTCACGCATTTCCTCCCCGCATGTACTGTGCTGGAGCAGCCTTTCCACTGCACATTGCTGCCTGCCACCGACGTTCTTGACTCCCGCCCAGTCGCAAAGTCGATAAAGCAGGCGACAGCTCGAAGGCCGAGTTGACATCGCGCTCAGCCTTTTCGATGCCATGACAGCTGTCACGGTTTTTTCTTTTTGAAGGACTGTTGCGCTTTCCGTCATCCTGGCTGGTGGCTGATAGTCTGCCCTTGTCGCCGCATTCTACCTCCAATTGCTCATTCAACTATGGGCCGGTCGACAACCCTGCGGGAGTCTCAAAGAGCGTGAGCTCTTGAAGTCCTGATACCACCAAGGGTTCCAACTTCATTGGCACCAAAGCGATCGCTGGCTCCGTCGATTTCACCTTACAACCAATCGTCCTCCATCAGCTCACCCCTTGCCGTTTCCGAGCTGTCGTCCCCTCTGTCGACATCCGCCCCGGCTAAACACCGCTCATGCTGCGATCCGCTGTTCCCCATCGAACGGGCGCCACCGCAGCTGACCCACGTGATGATCCTCTCAATGTGCATCAGCTTGGTGTAGACCTCATGCTACACAGCGTCTATTCGCTGGACAGAATGAACTCTTGGTATCGTCGCCACTTGTGCGTCCAGCGCGACAAGCGCGGGCATGGCGGCTGAGACATCCGTGCGGCGTTTAGTTGAACAGCGGCGTTTAGTTGCACACTGACGTTCATTGGAGATGGATGAGCGCGGTGGGCAGGCCTCCATGTCCGGTGCGGTGATTGCTCGAGGTACCGCAACTGCCGCCAGCGGGGAATCTTGCTGGAAGGAATTCAACGCAAATGTAGCCATGTTACAAACAGAATGGTAGAGTTCCTAACTGAGAGTTTGCGGAGCTTCTGTCTCGCCCATTGAAGATTCTGCAGTGCTGGCGACGATGGCGACGATTCTGAGACGCGAGATGTTCACACGCTCGGCGCTGGCGTCCGCAGTGATGCACCGCGTGGGATTCGGCGGCTCGACGACCACGGCTCCACGTCGCCTGTTCTCCTCCGAACCCACGATCCGCCGCCCCAAGCCGATCAAAGTCAAGAAGAGCGAAGCGCGCCGTCGCGTGGAGCCCAAACCCAAGTCGGAAGAGATCGACGCGCTCGTGGAGCAGCAGGAACAGTTCCAGGCGCCAGCGCAGTACAATCAAGGCCCGTTCTCTCCGCAGCAGATGCCGCAGTCGTTCGGCGGCATGATGAAAGAGGTAGGAAGCTCTTTTTAACCGGGCAGCGATGCTTGGAATCGCGTGCTTCCTCACCAACACGTATTCACCTGACTGGCTACTACTACGCAGTCGTTCTTGTGGGGCATTGGTATCTCGCTCGCTTTTGTATTCGTTGGCGTTGTCTTCGGTGGGATGGAAGAGGTGAGTGGGTAGAGAGAGAGGGCCCTGACGATTCGACTGGAGCAGTGCCTTACGCGTGTTCGCATTCATCAGGCCGACGAACCAGGCGCTTACGATGGAAGCATCGTCGACATCGCTGAAGATGCAGACGAAGAGTAACACCTCGATGCGTAATCCAACTTCCAAAACATCCATTTAAACGAATCTCCGTGATTTCTCTGTCTACTCTCACTGAACAATCAGATCCAATTCTTTCATGGATCAAGTGAGGCGCGTTGTGGGCGGATCAATCATCCCAATCGTCGTCCGAGTCTGCATCTGACTTGTCTTCATACTCGACATGGATGCGTCTCGCCGCCATGGCATTAGTAATCGCTTCTGCGACCGAGCCAGCATTGGTCATCGGAGCTGGGCGTGGAGGTGGAGGCGGTGGAGGAGGGGCAGATGACGGGGCAGGGAAGCCAGCTCCTCGTCCGGCTGGTACGGTCGTTGCAGCGTCGGCATCAGTTTTCTTCAACGCCGCGCCCTGTCGAATCGCAGCCAAGAGGTCTCCTCGCCCACCGCCAAACGGATTTGGCCGAGGAGGAAGCCCCGTGATCTTGGGCGTTGGTGGCTCTGCTGGCTGTGAACTCGTCTCTACTACAGACTTGACGCTGTTCCGTGAACGTGTTCTATCTCTTTGTGAACTGGCCGGACGTTGTGTGACTTCATCGACCAAGTCTTTCTTCGATGACTTTGACTTTTCATTCCGTTTCGGCTCTGAATTCGCCGCTGGCTTCTTCGGCGTTGCCATTGGAATCGACACCGAGTCCGCATCAGAGTCCGTGTCATCAGCTCCAAATAAGGCGGTAGCTCGTGATGGAGCACCATTTCTTGTCGATGGTTTGTAACTTGCGATCGCCGTTTTCGAGCGACTGGACTGGGTCGGAGTAGTGCCAGATGATGATCCCGTTCCGAGCACGGTGTGGGCAAAATCGTCAGGAACTTGGAACTCAAACAGGAAGCGCTTGTTGGTGAAAATACCAGGAATCGCGACGAGCTGTTGGAAATATTGGACAAATTCCATGGCACGCTTTTGCATGTTTTCCGGCTTGTTGTTGTTCCGCATCAAGTGCTTCGACGGAAACTTGGGCAGGCGGGGAAGTGCGTCATTCGATAAACGCACGTGGATCTCCTCAAACTCGTGGTAGCTATGAGCGAAGCTTATCTCGGCGGCGCCGCCACCTCGAAACGTGAATGTGTACACGGCGACGGCCTTCTTGCCTTGGCTTTGAAGCACACACGACTTGTACACGACCTCAATATTCTTCGGTTGGCTGTAAAAGTTCCTTTGAGTCACAGATACTGGAGAAGAGACACTTCGGGGGCTCGTATTATCGGAGTGGGTAGACTTCTTGAACATGCCAAGATTGTCGCCATCGTCATCATCCGACTCTTCTTCTTCAGCATGTTTCGACTTTACCATAGGACGACCGACTTTTCGTGATGGTCGTGCGCTCACGTCCGATGATCTTGGCCGATCAGAAGCTGGGCCGACAGATTTGCGAACACCAAATAAACCGGCATCTGAGCCGGCGTCATCGCTGCTGCTGTCGTCAAATAGACCTTTGCGCCCTCCGCTCGCGGGCTCTTTCTTTCGCAATGGTGTCTTCGGACCGTCAATCGAGATTGCTTTCTGAAGAATTGCCTTACCTTCAGCACTGAGTTGACTGTCGCGCTTCCGGTCTCGCTTTCGCTGAGTCGGGGCTTCAACGTTGCTACTCTCATCCATGGTATCTGCTCGGTTCCGACGGATCGCTGCTAAGCTGGCAGCGAATGCATTCGTCATCGACGGCTCAGCATTCTGAGAAATCGCATTTTTCTTCCGTGAGGCTGGCACAAAATCACCATTCGAGTTGGAATCAGCAGTCGACTCAAACGACTCACGCCGATTTCTGCGCTCATCATCACGCGACGGCATTTTTCGACCGCCCAGGATGGCAGCGAGGCTACCCTGAGCACTGAATTTGTCTCGCTCAACACCGGAGAGTCGACGGCTGCTTTGCGACATCGATACTCGAGATGACGATAGCTCGGAATGCCGTTCTTCTTCGCCGTACAAGGATCCTCGCACACTCTGCGATCGGGAGTCTCGTCGGCCAACAGAAAAAGGAGGTGATGGAGGGATGTAGTCCGACCGCGAGTCGTCGAACTCGGAGCGAGGAGGAGGTGGTGGTGGGATACTGCCAGACATGCTGCCGGTACTAAAAGGCCCCGAAGACATTTTCGATCCCCGCGACGACTCGTCTGATCCGCTCCCACTGCCATCAGTCGACTCTAGTCGTCGCCGACGAGTAGGATTCGAATTCCGTCGCACGATGGCAGCCCCAGATGCTTCAATAACTACACAAAATGAATTTGTTATCAAAATCTCAAAATGGTCCATGAAACAACTCCAGCAACAAAACTCACATTGGCCGGGAGGCGGGGCCTCGATACGAACTTTCGTGCGCTGGTCTTGAATGGATTTGGCCTGAAGAGGCTGGAGATTCTCGAGTTTCCCGCCTGCAGCATCTTCTAGCCGCTGGCGATACGCCGCTTTGTTCATGCGTCGCGTTGTTGGCGCCTGGCGTCGCTGCTGACGTTGGCGACGTTTCTCCAACAGACGCGCCGTGTTATCGTCCAACGATCCAATGTCGTCGATTCGCTCGAGCGGGGTCATATTCTGGATCTCCTCTTCGCGCAGCATGAGACGCATGCGCTCTTCCTCTACCATCTTGCGTTGTTGCTAGAGTACCACATCCATCCGATATATCAGTCCAAAGTCCCCACAGAACCACACGCTGGACAGCCATACCTCTTTCCACAATCGGATCCGTTCGTCCTTCTCCTCTATCGCCCGCTTCTCTTCCTTCCGCGCCTTGCGTCGCTCCCGCTTCACCTCCTGGCCGGCCGCACTCTCCGGGTCTAGCACCGCTACAATCCAATATTGCACGTATCAATATGTCGCCGTCTTTCGGACACCGTCCTTCCCCCCATCTTCCCTCGGAAACGTACCAACTAGCCCACGGCACCACTTCTCCAAATCCAAACGGTTGAAGGCTGCAACGAACATGCGCTCGCGCGCGTGCTTCTCCAACTTCAACTCGAGCCCGTATGCTTCGACGGCCTTGAGCAGCCCCTCGCCGTCCCAGCCACAGAACGCGCGCACGTAGCACGCGTCCACGCGCTTCGCCGGGTCTTTCGTTGCGCTATCAAATACCTCGAGCTTGCGGTTCATGTACAGCACGCAGTAGCGCTCGACTAGCGCTGGGCGGTGGAAGGCACGCGCCACGGCGTCGAGGGAGGCATCCCCACCCCCGTCCAGCTTGAACTGCAGGTAGCCTTCCTGCACGACCCAGTGGACGCCCATCGCGCGGATATCTGTCTCTTACTCGCTCTCTCTTGCGCCCCCTTGGTGGCTTTGGTGGTCAATGTGGGTGTCGGTCGCCTTCTCGTCGAGGCGCGTGTGACTTCGGTTTCTGCGCTGTCTCGCCCCAAAGCATCATCAAACACAGGGCAGAAACGTACAGTGGACAAGCTGAATAGAAGGTCGCAAGGCCTGTGCGACCATCACTCTACGTAGACTTTGGGTCGCAAGACCAGCAATGAATCTGATGTGAAGCTGATTGAAGTGAAAAAAACAAATATCGTTGTATGGTTTTGCTTAACAGTCGTAGTGGGGTGGACAATCTAACACACTGAGAGAGGCGGGGCGGGGCGGGGCGGAGGGGAGAAGAGCACGCCACTCGGGGCGAAACAACTAACTATCAACTAGAAGAACTAGCACTGTCGAGCCTCGACGAGCGCGATCGTAGGCATGGGATTTACCTAGCGGCCGCTTCCGTGGAAGTCGAGCGAGGACTTGAGGTCGCTGTCGAAAGGCTCGAGGTTGAACAGCTCAAATGACGTGTCGTGGGACGACGACGAGCTTAAGCCGCCCATGTGCGATGCACCACCACCGGAGCCGCCGTACTGGGGGCTCGTCTGGCGACGCATGGAGTTCCCCATGGACTGCGGCAACTACGGTTGGCGACGAAAAGCAATGAGCAAACCATGGAGAGGCATACCGAAGCAACACTGGAAGCAGTACATACCGTGTCCATGCCATTGTAGTGAGACATCGCCGAGCTTCCGGTCGGACGGTAGGAGGGCATTGCCATGCTGGATTTGCAATATGCGTCGTTTGGCATTCCGCCTCCAAAGCTCATGGTTGGCGGGTTACCCATCTGACCCGGTTGGGAAGGTACTGCGTTGCCGTGCATTTGGTGCGCGTGGGAGTGTTGGGAAGCCCCATGGTGCTGATGCTGTTGGTGCGACTGATGTTGAGACTGTTGTTGTGACTGTTGTTGTTGCTGTTGCTGGATATGAGTTCCGCGAAAAATTCGAGCAGTCACCGACACGGGGCTTTCGTTTTTCCAGCCGTCTCGTTGGGAAGAGTTGTAGTCGTCGATGACACGTTTGTGTGAAAGGTTCATCGGGGGCGCCTCACCAGAGCGAAATCCTTGATGAGCCGCTGCGGCTAGAGAGAGTAAAAGAAACCAAAGCGGTTAGTGGGGGTGTCAAATACCAAAGATACCATCGAGTGCTGGACCACCAACCTTGGGCAGGCGGATACATGTTCCGAGACTCAGCACTTGAGAAATTTCCTGACCCCGTTCCGTACATGTTGGTCGACTCATTCGAAGTGTACTGCGGCGGATAGTTGCCGATCATGTTCATTAGCGAAAGCGACGACGGTGCTGACGCTGCGCGACTGCGCTGAGAATTTGATTGCATTTGCATGTACTCAAGCGACTGGCCTTGATTTCCCATAGATCCAATGTCGCTCGCGCCCATCGCATATCCGCCTCCACCTCCGGACCCGACTGGGTAAACCATCGAATGGTGGCGAGTTGTTTGTAGGTTGGCCGGTGAAGACGTCCGTTCAAATTCCTGCGTCAATTCCGGTTCCGACTTAAGACACCGTTAACCAGTTAATCAGAGGTTCCATGGATGCTTCGCGAGCACAAAGTAAACACTTACTCGTTCCGGTTCCCCGACATTGAACAGTTTTTGAAATGCTGTTGGCTGCGATAGCGGACGCTGCGACTGAGCACTATTACGAAGCAGCGGAGGTGTTGGGGTCGACGGTGATGGGGCTGGAGATGACGTCGCCGAGTTAGCTGTTGCGACGCGAATGCTCTTCCCCTCGCGGAGAGGACCTTTCTTGCGAAGCGACTGGCGTTGCATTCTTCTCATCGTCGAGTAGTAGCGATTTTTGATGGCGTTGTCCGTTCTGTTGGAGATACCGTCAGCCAAAAAAAACAATTTCTTTGGGGGAGGTTGATTCAACAGCGTACCGTCCAGGGAGCATTTTTGAGATCTCGGCCCACTGGTTGCCGACGTTCTTGTGGCATTCAAAGATGACATAGTCCTCCTCCGCAGTCCACGCGTCTTTGCGAACGTTGGGGTTCAGATGATTGTGCCACCTACACAATGGGGAAGGAGATAACTCGTGAGGATTTGATCCAAAGATTAAAAAAAAGTCACAATATCATTCCGACACGCACCTCTCACGGCACTGCTTGCCAACGCGCCCGGGCAAGTGCATCGCAATGAGCGACCACCTCTTGGCACCGTACTGCTTCACTAGCTGGATGAGCTTGTCGTTTTCTTCTCGCGTCCACGGACGCTTGCAGTTGGAATCACTCTTCCGACGCGCTTTGCCACCTGCGCTGTCGTCCTCGTCGTCTTCTTCCGTAAACTGGTCGTCGCGGTCTTCAAGCGGAAACTTGCCACTTCCCGTGCTGCCAGTGCTGGGTGGAGGACGCATGTAGTTCATCTTCAAGAAGAACGACCCATGGACAAAACAACAATTAGACTCAGCATTTTCCTTCCATGCTCGGTTTCGTCAATGTGAGTACGTACGTCTCCGTGGTGGCCGTGGGGCGTCATCATTTCCACGTCGTGATGTCCCACCATGTGGCCAACAGGCAGCGGCCCGCGCATACCGTGGACATCCACTTCGTTCTCGTCGAGAGCAAGCATCTCCAGCTTGCGGCTCATGGGATCCGTTCTTTGTCGTACCTTGATACCGTCCAGAACGGTCCGTACGGTCCGTTTGTCAGTGGACGATGCGCAGCGTTGCGCGGGGTCGTCTCGATCGTAAACGACGCGCGCTAGTGGTCCGTGCAGCAGCGTTAGTGGACCAACACGGCGCGGTTTCCTGACTGTTTCTCTTCTGTCAGAGCGGAACGCTCTGTTTCTTGCTTGACCAGATTCTGATCGCTTGTTTGCCAAGGGGGGAGGGCAAGAGGCGCGATTTTGTTTTCTTCTTCTTCTTCTTGGTTTTTGATACAAACAACTCGATCAGTTGGCTCAGAAACCGCGCGAGGGGGCACCGGCGTTTCTTGCTCGTTACAGGCGAAAGAAAGTATTCGCGAGTGGAATGGCTCGTGGACGCGAGCGGACAGTGGGAAGACGCTGTGGGGGAGGCAAGGGAGGAGCGAAGATGGTCGCTCTGGCTGTGGGGGGGGCGAATGCGCAGAGGCTCTACTGCATGTACAGAGCAGCAAGAGAGCGTCCAACGAGGGGGCTCTGGTGGTCGGCGGCTTTGGCTCGCGATGGCCCCTTCACCCACACACCCTTTTCTTTTCCACAGCATACCCTCGCTGGCCCCCACTGCCCACATGCCAACGTTTCGAATTTTGGGAAGAAATTGGTAATTTATGTGCGCGTTCTTTCTTTTTTTCGTCAGCTATTGATTTGATTACCAAAGAATAGTGGTTTTGGTGGTATTTTGGAAGGAGCAACTGAAAAAATACGACACAATCCCACTGGGCACGAGTTCAAACGGAGCAGACTCATCCTCCTGAAGGCTTCCATATCTTGATGTGAGTATAGACGAGTCCCATGTGCAAAAGCGCAAATGAGATGAGATGCGAACTTTAGGCTATTATACATCGAACTCAATCAACTAGGGCTGCATTGGGCTGGAATAAAGCTCTTCGCAAAACTCAACAGTTCTTTCGCAACAAGGACTATAGTTGCGAAAGAAATCGCGAAGCTCAGGCTCCCAGCCTCCAGGTTGCGTAAAACAACTGGAGGACAGCTTCCAACTGAACTGAAGGGGGGTCAGCTGATGTCTCTGTAGTGTTCCATTTTGTTGGCCAAAAGCTTCCTCGGTTCGTAATTTATTGTTTGCATTGCCGCGAAACCAATAGTGCCGTGACAAGCTCCGTTTCAAGCTCCACACTCCGCAGATCTGCGCTATGGTTTCGCTCGTACTGCCGTAACGTTATCATTCTTTATTTCGTTTCAAGATCACTTCGGGTGGAAAACCTGGATATATATTGAGGACCAACAGGGAAGACAACCATAATCAGAATTTTTTGTGTGTATTTCGTCTCGTGGATACCGTTTCTCTCTGCAGCGGACCCAAAACATCCGCAAACCGTTCTGTCGGCCGTTTCTCGACCGTTTTTTCTACAGTCCAAGTGCATTGACAAGCAAGGAGAGCCTCTCCATCATGATTAGTGTGGAAAGATCCCTGTTGCTTTGTACACTGATGATGCAGGACAACGCCCTGAGCGACGACCCCTCCAGTGCGTATCCATAGTGTCCAAACACATACACGTACGTATATGTGAAAGGTGCAGCACGACAAGAACACCAGCCAGCATTTATCTGGCGTACGATGGATCTATCAAACGAAGCATTCCAGTTTGTGATCGCATCCTCTATTTTAGTAGAGTTAGAAGAAGCTCTGTTGGTTGAATGAATTTAATTATTTAGAATGCAGCTTGGTTCTTCACATGGTCGCTTGGTGTTTCTGGCGTTCGTAATTGACGCCATCGTCGTCGAAAGCGTGCGGCACCAAAAAATGCATTTGACTGGGCTCTTCTCAAGGTCGTTCTCGGCCTTGCACGCAACGTTCCTTGCACATTGTATATTCGCTTCAATCTACTCTGATAACGACAAATGTTTTCAAATCTGTGACACAGCTTTTCGATCCTTTGATACTGCATACTTCGTCCTCTGCCCCTGCATACGAGTTTGGCGCCAACAGCCCGCAACTTGGCGCCGCGCCAATTGAGCACAATATTCGCACCACTGTGACCATGCCGCGCGCGATTAGCCTCGTGGTGGCCGCGGCTGAGGAGAACTGGGGCATCGGCTTCAAGCAGGCGATTCCGTGGCGCCTTCCGACCGACATGAAGCACTTCCGCGAGCTCACGGTGCGGGCGGGCGCAGGTGCCGGCGGCGCCCAACAGCCGCAGCACGCGGTGATCATGGGCCGCAAGACCTGGGAGTCGCTGCCCGCCAAGTTCAAGCCGCTTCCGCACCGCCACAACATCGTGCTCACGCGTAACGCCGCATTCCGCGAGAACGCCGCAGTGCCAGTGGACGTGACAATCGCCAAGAGCCTGAACGAGGCGCTCGAAGCCATCAACCGCAAGGGCGACGCCATCGACAAGGTGTTTGTGATCGGCGGCAGCGCCGTGTACGAAGAGACGCTGGCGCATCCGGCGTGCACGCAGGTCCATCTCACGGTCGTCAAAGGTACGTATGAGTGCGACGCCTTCTTCCCAGCCAACGTGTACGACCAGGGCTTCAGCGTGCGCTCCAAGTCGGACGAGATGGAGGAAAACGGCATCAAGTTCCAGTTTCTCGAGCTCAGTCGCGAGCCGACCGCTGCCACTGCCGAAACGCCGTGTGCGACGCCATCCGCACTGGTGGACTTGACGACGCCCCATGAAGAGTTTCAGTACTTGGACTTGATCCGCAAGATCATGGGCCAAGGCGTGAACAAGGGCGACCGCACTGGCACGGGTACAGTCTCGATCTTTGGCGCGCAGGTTTGACTTTTTATTGTTCTTGGATTCACTTTTTGTGTTTTGTTGGTTTTGATTTGATTTATCGTTGGTTTTAATTCAACTAGATGCGGTTTAACTTGCGCAACGACGTCTTCCCATTGCTCACGACCAAGCGCGTGTTCTGGCGCGGCGTCGCCGAGGAGCTGCTCTGGTTCGTGAGTGGCGACACGAGCGCCAAGACGCTGCAGGACAAAGATATCCACATCTGGGACGGGAACGGGTCCAAGGAATACCTTGAGAGCATCGGGTTGGGCCACCGCGAGGACGGCGATCTAGGACCCGTGTACGGCTTCCAGTGGCGCCACTTTGGCGCCAAGTACGTGGACATGCACACGGACTACACAGGCCAAGGTGTGGACCAGCTCGCGGAGGTCATCCACAAGCTCAAGCACAACCCGAACGACCGCCGCATCATCATGTCGGCGTGGAACCCGACGGATCTCGAGGAGATGGCGCTGCCGCCGTGCCACATGTTCTGCCAGTTCTACGTCGCGGATGGGGAGCTGTCTTGCCAAATGTATCAGCGCTCAGCCGACATAGGGCTTGGCGTACCGTTCAACATCGCCAGCTACGCGCTGCTGACGCGTATGATCGCGCAGGTGGCCGGGCTCAAGGCCGGTGAATTCATCCACGTGATCGGCGATGCCCATATCTATTTGGACCACGTCGAGCCGCTCAAGATCCAGCTCGGCCGCACGCCGCGCCCGTTCCCAACGTTGAAGGTCAACCCGGAAAAGACCGAGAGCATCGACGTCTTCGAGTTCACGGACTTCGAAGTCGTGGGCTACAAGCCTCATGGCGCCATCAAGATGGCCATGTCTGTGTAAGCCACCAATTAAAAAATCTAAACGTGATATTTGCCTCACGGGGGAACAAGGGAAGGCTTTAGTCATGTCTGGATTTTGGCACTCTTGATGCGTCAGGGAAATGGACCGGGAATAGTCATGATCACCGTGGTCGCTCTTCGGCTGTGTCGGAGGGTCGGATAATAAATTAGTGAGGGATGAAGGAGAATCGCAGGCGTATGTCTCAGTGGGCCGCCGCCGCTTGGGCCTGCGACTGTTGCTGCTGAGGTCGAAGCTGCTGGAGCGAAGACGTTATGTTGATCCCGATGGGCGGCAGCGAGATTGTAACGGACGCTGAACTGATCTTCTTGCGCATGTTGCTGCCCATTTTCTTGATCGACGGCGCGCGGCTGAAGAATGAACGTCGCCCACTGCCAGAGCCGCCGCTGCCAGAGCCAGCGTGGGTCGGTGTGGTGCTGCCCACACTCACAGTCGACACCGACGCCGCTCGCTCGAGCGCGCTCTCGAGCGAGCGGCGCTGCTCTTCGAAGAATGGCTCCACGTCGTCGTCCTCTTTGATCGACAGGCGGTGCTCGGGCTCGCCCCAGTAGTTCCGCTGCCACGAGTGGATGGCGTTGCCCCAGGACTTACGCTCGGCCCAGGACGGCGCGCTGATCAGCAAATTGGACGGCTTGCCGTACACAACCTGGCGGCCGTCGACGATCTTGGAGTGGTGGACGACTACGCTGAAGCTGAACGGGCAGTGGCGCGCCTCGTGGTCCGGCACGCCGCGGATCTTGAGCTTGGACTTGGTCAGCTGGATCTCGCGCACGAGCACACCACTGTCGCGCTTAGAGAACAACTGCAGGCGGCCTGCGCCAAGCACACAGTAGTAGATTCGGCCCGCGCGCCGGCCCTCCATGCCTTCGTGGAAAACAAGATACCCTTCTTTCGCCATTTGCGACGGCTCTACTGGGTCGATTCGAGAGCTGAAACGGGCGAGTCCACGCTGTTTGGCGAGGCGGATGCGATAATCGCCGTGAGAGATCGCAAATGTCACGCGGTCGTGCGATAGTGTGCCGTGGCGGTGACCGATGTGGGCGCTAATCTCCTCCAGGTTGTTGGCTTCCAACCTTCCTGATTTACTAAGTGTGAGTGCCTTTTACTAGGCATGGCAGCTTGCTTCGACTGCCCTCTCTCTCGCACTCCAGGGGTCACTGATGCGATTGTACCTATCCCTAATCAGACTAATTTCAAGAGAACTGTTGTTGTTGGCGAAGATGATTGGCGGATTATGTTCTTGTTGAATGTGTTGAAAAGAAGATCTGTTACAAACCTGCTGGTAAGAACGACTCCATGATCCAAATCGGATTTTGATGGCTACAATCCGTGAGGTATCATACGAGACGGAGGCCTGATTTTTTTAAAAAAAGTTTTAGGCGGCTGTCTCGTATGATACGGCTTGGTACTCAGTCTCATCGTCGCTGCTATAGACCCGCGCAGTTCTCGCCGCTTTGTCCAGTCGAAGGCAGTGATCGGCTCTCGGCTCGTCACTGTCATTCGTATTGTCATCGTCGTCGTCATCGTCGTCGCCGTCCTCTTCCTCACGCTCCTCCTGCCGCTGGAGATTGAGCATACTGAACATTTGCGTCTCTTGGAAGCGGCGAATGTAGTCCTGCACAGCCTCGGAACAGCGACGAGTCCACACTGGATCTGAGACTGAGCCAGCTGCCTGGCGGTGTGGTGACAAACAGTACAGCGGACTCGAGACCTCCAATGTCGTGGCCTCGCCAGTCGCTAGTGAGCAAATCGACTGCATGTGGCGGTGAATCCGGGAGCAAATGCTGTTGCACGCTTGGATTTGCTCGATACTGGGAAAGTCGGGGCTGAGATGACGCTCAAAAAGCTGGCTTGAGAAATGCTGCAGCTCGTGGACGAGAGCGTCGCACCCGGGCAACTTGAGTTCGTGGTACAGCATGAGGTCTTCTTCGTGCATACACAGATTGTTCTGATCCATGTTCATTTCGATCACGCCATTCATGGGCTTTGTGAGCGTAGAGAAGTTTGGAATGGAACCAGAGTTGATCGAGACTCTTCCGGCTATCAACGGAACAGGTGCCTCCAGAAGCTCATCAAGTCGAGGAGGCAGCAATGTGATGACCGGGCCAGCCCATTGGAGAGGCTCTAGCAATGTGATCAATGCAAGCACGCACGAGCTGACGATGTTGGCATGGTCACTGACAACGAGTACCTTTCGCTCACAGCACAGACAGCCCAATAGAAAGAGCACTTGGTCAACGGAAAGCTGTGCAAACAGCATTGGTGCGGCATATTCCAACACGAGCATGCGTCGTTCGGCATTGACGTTCTCGCTGTGAGGACGATGGAACGAAAGAGGGGTGTACTGCGGAGCAAGTAGCACTCGCGTCCACCCGCCCATTGCAGGAACTCGCATGTCCTTCATGCGACTCATCACGCTCTCGAATTGTTCGACGAAATCTTTCACGGTCAGGGGCGTCGGTGCGGCTTTCTTCTCCTTGAGTGCGATAGCAAAATCTTGCACGTATTCTTTGCGGCGGCTCTCCCAGATGCTTGCAATACCGAAGACGACTTTGAAGAACAAGCTGAAGAAAGGATAGTTGCTGAGGAGGCTGATGCATCCATGGGAAGGGAGCTTCTCTCCATCGGCATCAACATTTTCTGGTCCCGTTCCGGATTCATCGTCCGGAAAAAGTGGCAGGTGCACGCATACAGCATAGGTGATCTCAGTGGGATTCTTTACGCTTGCAATCGTGAGAACGAACGTTGAGTCCGGACTTCGGTACGTGCGATGCCTCTCCTGGAGTGTGCGACGCAAGTTTGCGACCGAAAAATCGCTCAGAGGTGGAAGTCTCTGGCTATACGGGAAGCACAATTCCAGGAGACCTTCAAGCTCCGCAACACCACCTTTGCCCGGAGATGGAGATACTGCGATCATTCTCGGCTTGGTTGGGTCGAATTTCGGACCTTCTTGAGTGACCACAGGTTTGAGGACCGGCACAGGTGCTTCCAAAAAACCTTCGCTTGGTTTTGCATGTGGACTTGGCGGAGCATCCGTGCTTCCAGATCGAAATCGTGGAGGGACAATGTTGGAGAGCCATCCGGGTCGCTTCAGAGGTGAGCCTGGTCGCAGTCCATTTGCCAACTCCCCCGATTTTGTACGAGCAATGTCGGGAGAGACAAAATCTTGCAAAGTCATTGGTGTTGGTGCATGAGTCGGCCCAGTAGCGATAGCTGTCGGTCGGTTAGATTGTTGTGCCTCGCTGGCTGATCCAGTGGCAATACTGGCTTTTCGTAAGGTGGCTGCATCCCCGTTCGGACTACCCCCATCCTGAACTGACTTTGAACGTCGGAAGTCGTTGTTTTTTGTTTTGAAGAATGTGCTGAATGCATTTTTCTTCGGGCGTGCCATTGGCCCTGTAAGCACAATTGCATACTTGAACAGATCGCCGAGTGACTTGTCTTCAATACCACTCAACTTATTGGGCGCAGACAAGTACACTTCCTGGTCTTGATTGCTTGTAATTTCGGCGCTCAGCACCTTCGATGGTGGCGAGGCCTTGGTCTTTTCTTTCTGCGAGTCTTGCTCAAATGGCGGCTTGGCAGCTTCTGCTACTTGTAGCTTCGTCTCCGATGAATCCGAGGCGACAACGAGGGGTGATCCATTAAGTAATCGCGAATTCCGACGTGCAATCTCGACGATGTTTGTTGGAGGCGTGACTTCAAGCACATCTCGTAGGCACTGGATATGGCCAGATTCTCTGCGAACGAGAATGCTGTGGCTGCGCCTCAACGGATTGATCAAATCTGGAAGTTCAAGATGCACAATTGCATTATCTGCGGGTTGCCCTTCGTCGAATTCAATGCGGTGCTCATGAAGAAGCTGACGCAGTCTGACAACCTCTGCTTCGAGCGTCTGGCACCGCGTGCATGGATCGAGCGCCATGCCACTTGGAGCTGCCTGACAGCTTTTGAGCAGGTCGATTTGCCGTTGAAGCAATTCACGGCTTCCTTGTTCGTCTTGGAGTTTTCCCTTTACCTCCTGCAGAAAGTGGCCGATGCATCTCACGTCAGCAAGTGTACCTACTCACAACTAAGGTATGTCGACAGAAACAACCGATAGTACGTACTCGTAGCCGTCGACCAAGCTCTTCGTTGACCTACGCGATTGGAGGCGTTCGGTGTGATTAGCAGGACGACCCCAAATGGCAAACAACATCACACTAGGTCACCTTGGTTTCAGTGAGGAATTTACGCTTCCATTCTTCGGCTTTTTGGGAGAGTTCCTTGCTTGAAGATATCTGCATTCGAGCAGACACTCCAATACTCCAATCACCTTGAGAGGACCCACCAAACCTTTCTGGGTCGTTTAAAAGAGGGAAGGGGCGTCAACAACTCATGTTGCAGTCCCAATTTTCCGTTTCCTATCGTGACCAGTCGCACACGTTTGGCTTTGCGACACCCCCATCCAGCCTGACACCCTGAAGCGCCGTATTGGACTTCGAGTGACACTCTTGGCGGTATTGCGCGATGGATACCAATGTTTGATGCCGGCAGCTCAATGGAATCATTAAATCACGTCACAGACGAAAAGAAACCAAAATTTGTCAAATTGGCGATCAATTCCAATCAGTCGCCGTCCGAGGGCTACGTCCAATGTGGCCCGGAGACAAGAATGAAGCGTCTGAGCTATCTGTCGAAAATCGTCGCCGAGATCGCTCAAAGTTGGCTGCCTGGAGAACCGCAGATTCGCACGCAATCTGGTTGGAACGACTGTCGAATAACGAGGCAGAGTCAAGCGCAGAGTCGACGGGTCCATCACTGTGCGGTGGCCAGCGCAGGCGCGGACACGTTCTGGAGTCGAGACGATCGACTCGCCGTCGCGGAATGGCCACGAACTTGGCGGCCAGACGATAGCAAATGGATACGGTGGTTCCTGCGACCAGCAGATAGCCTACATATTACCGAATTCGGGTGGTGAATCACGACACCACAATCAACGGTGTGTGGACATACCTTCGGGGAATGAAAACTTGTAATAGATACCACGATCTGTCGAGTGTTCGACGCGTAACTTGCATCCCGATAAATCGATATCTGCCAGCCTGCGAAACCAAATGACATTTGTGAGTCTAAAGATTAAGAGCCAAAGGAGATATTGCGAGAAAGTACCCAGCATTCTTGATCAAGATGGTGTCACTTTCCAAATCCGTGAAGACGAACAGGTTGTCTGAGTGAGACCAGCACAAGCTTTCGCGAGGGATCGTGTCCAGCAGACGCAGTACAGGCTTCTTCAGAATCACAAACGCCAAGAGCGCGCAAAAAATCGTGCACACGGCAATCAGCATCGCCACCATGTCTTGTATGTGCGTGCTACTGGTCGGTGCAGGCAAGGAATGTCCCGGCAGCAAAGCGGTTGAGTCGATCTGGTCGGTTGGAAACATCGTGTCGTGAGATCGTGAATCAATTACCCCCCCCCCTGCCCGCGAAGCAATCGGTCAGGCGGTTACGCACCTTATTCAGGATCAACGAGCGAGGCAAAGCGCAGGCTTCCTATTTTACAAGCACATTCGTGGTGTGAGTGATTCCTGTCCTTTCTGGGAAAATATCCCGTCGTCCCGACAAATTCGCGCACCTCGGCTTTCGAACAGCGCGCGTCGCCGCTCACGTCCGCACCAGCCCCTACCCATCTCGCAGTCACTGCTACCAACACGCAGGCTCGTACCAAGCCCATTCCCATCTCCTGTGGAGTTGAAGGCGAACGTTGTTGTGTCGAAAGTGGCACTTCCTTTCACCCTCCCAGACGCCGCGAGACCACGGATCGACCGACAGCTGCGTGTCCGCTCTCCAACTTCCGCGGATCTGTCTTCCTATGCCGCTTGTTTGCTTATCAGTACGGTGTGGTGCGCTCGCTGCGTTGCTGCGCAAATACGTTGGGTGGCGTGGGTTTCCCTTTGTTCACCACCACCACTTCAACGACCCAGGGCAGAAGAGAAAAGAAACCAATCGTGGAGGAGTGATGGTCATCTTCATTTTCGAATGTGGAGCGCAGTCCCACAAATGTAGCCATGTTTGACGCGATTATCTGGCGGAACCTGCCGCTGATGCTCTTGCTTCACCGAAGTTCGACACCAAGGTCGCCGACCATCTTCGACCGCACCTGAGCCTGCCCAAGATTCATAACTAGGGTGAGTGTACGCTTATCCAGAATGGGGACGTATTTCTGCGTACCTGCAGCTCGTCGACTTCGTCGTTCGTGAGATTTCGATCCATGTGGCGGTATGTGATGCGGTAGCATTTGCTCTCTCGTTGGGTCTTTGGGTGGCGGAACTCGTCGACGAGCGCGACCTGTTCGACCATATCCCCGGCAATGTCACGAACAACCTCGCAGAGGTTGTTCTCATGGAAGGTGTCGCCGTGCCAGAAGCTCACGTCCTTATAGCAGCCAGGGTACTTGCTGTACGGCTTGAACTTGGTGATCTGCCCGTCCTTAAACTGGGAAACGAAGCGGTCGTCGGTGGACCAAAAGAGACGAATATCTGGGATGTCAAAGAGAACCATCGCGAGACGCTCGAGGCCCATGCCAAACGCCCATCCGACCTCCTCACCCAGTCCGGCGCCACGGACAATCTCCTGATGGAGCACACCGCATCCGAGCACCTCGAGCCAGTCATTCTAAAACAAAATACGAGAAGTTAATCTACGTCAAAGACGGTCGTCCTGAGTTTGTGAGCTCTTACGTTATAAAAGATTTCCAATTCAAGCGACGGCTCTGTGAACGGAAAGTACGCCTCCACCCATCGCATCTCCACGTCCCCAAAGAGTTCAGCCACCATGCCTTCAAGCACCTTCTTCAAATCTTCGTTCACAATCTCGACCTTTTCTTCGCGCGGCATGGATGGATCCAGCTACAAACACAGCAAATTTCAAATAACATGCCATCACGCTCGAGGAGCACATCGAGCTCTCGCGAATACCTTGGAGAAGATGCGGACACCTTCCATCTGATGGAAGACTGGGTAGTGGCTCGCATCGATCTCATCACGGCGGTACACGTCGCCGGTGACAAGGAACTCCTTGACTCCCTTCTTCATCATCGCGACTTCGTGTGCACTGGTGTGCGCACGAAGCACCGTGGTCGGGTTCACGTAGTACGTGTCGGTCACGCGACGACTCACGTGGTCCTCGGGCACAAGCATCGAGTCGAAGCAGTCGTATGTCGACACGACAGGGTTGAAGTCGTCGACCATTGTGAACATTGGGTAGCTACGACAAAATCGCCACTCGCAAATTGAAACTAAAGTTCGCTCGCCAGGAAACGCCAATTGCAACCAGATTCACACTAACTTACCCGTGGGTTTCGTGCAGATTGGCAAAGTATCCTTCGATCTTGGTCTTGATGATGTTGAGCGGGTGGTTCTTCTGCTTGTGCAAGTTGATGCCGATCTTGGACGCAATCGACTCGCCAACGTTGCAGTACGGATCCTTGTTCTTCATCCACCCCAGTTCTAGCGACCACCGTGACAAATCGCGTCAGCTGACTTCACTTCTTGGTGCTGCAGCGTTCACTTATTCGCAGGCGCACATGCGTACCAGTTGTTGTGGAGGACATTGCGCAGGCGCGCATTCCAGAGCTGCGCGCACTACACGCCAGCGCATTGGCGCTGCGCGTGAACGGTCCCACGGGACGAGAGAGCTGGCGCGCGGCACGCATCAAGTTGGTCATGATTCAGCCACAATGTCGCCACAAGATGCACCGCCACCGCACAAATCAAGCAAACACACAAAATGCCAAATTGAAGTACACCACACTATTCGATGAAGTGTTCGGTCCACAAGTGCTAGCCTTTCTTGTACTAAGCTAGACTAAAGTTACATTGGATGCGGCAAACAATCGCGGTCATGTTGTCGGCCTGGTCGCCGAAGATGCGGTCTGCACGCTCGATATTGGCCTGCATGAGTGCGGAGGCAAGCCGGTCGACGTGGCTCGGTTTCTGGTCCTTTTGCTGGTTGGACGAGGATTTCGTGACTGGTTGTGACGGCCAGAAACGGTGGCATGGCGACTGCTCCAGTCCTGTTTGGTTTTTCCCATTGCGCTCGACGAGGAACTCAACAAGCTCCTCGTACTTCCAATTGTCCCAAACTCCGTCGGAAGCGACGATGAGAAACAGCTCTGTCCCTTCAGAGTCAGCTGGCGTTTCTGGGTTTGCGCCATCAATACTCGTTGGAGACGACCAGCGACGCGGGCTGCGTTTGGCTCGTCGCACGACCACGCTTTCCAGCGAGATCTCCTGGACTGTTGGCTCGTCGCACACACCATATTTGTGCATGTGGAAGTCTCCAAGCGACCGCGTGAACGCAAGGGAATCAGGGTATGGCGCTTCAACAGGGGTGGTGACAATCGTCGCCCACTCGTCGCGGACGTTCTTGTAGTAGTCGCCTATCATGTTCTGCTGGATCAGTCCACGCGGGCTGACGTTGAAGATGGGGAGTCGTTTCTTCATGGTCGAGCGTGAGCACGTCTGTTGCCTGCTGGAGCTGTCATACACGAACTGCACCTGCGCCTCTGGACTGCCGAAGGAATGTTTCCGCACGCGCAGAAACTCGCTCTCGCTATCGGCGCTGTGGTTACCCGTCAGTAGCATGCTCTCTTTCTTAATCTCATCGTCAAAGCGAACCACGAGGCCATCGGTTGTCTGCTTCTTGCTCTTCTGGATGTCGATTGCACCACTGATACTCTTGCGTGGGTGGACGTCGTTGCTGCTTAGCATCGGCTCGCCGGAGCCGACCAGCACGGCCGAGTCGCCTACGTTCGCAGAGATGACCTTGCGACCGCCATGGAGAAGCACAGTGATGGTAGCGCAGGTGCCTCCTCGGATGCAAATTCCATCATCGTCATCATCGTCACCGTGGTCTTTGCGAATGAGCGAACCGTCGACCTCAGCCACGAGGTACCCGCGCTGCTCGTAGATGCTGCGGAAAACGCTCTTGATCATCTCGTGGCACGACCGAAATAGCCGCACGAACACGCCGTGCGGGTCGCGCTCGAGCTCTCCATACTGGGCAGCCGTGAACGAGCGAAAATGCGCTTCGAAGAACGCCTTGGCTGTCTGTGCCGCGTCCTTGCCGGTCTCGCGGCCATGGCCGTCGAATACCCCCAGCACCATGGTGTGCTGCTCCTCGTCGTGGAGCATGAACATGGCATCCTGGTTCTGCCTGTCGGGGCGGCCCGGGTCCGTCACACCACTCGCGCTGACTTGAATGTGCATCATCAAGTCGGCTTGCCTGGTCGTAGACGTGGTGGCGGTGGTACTGGGGGTCGCTGGTGCCATCGAGGTGAGCTCGATCGGGGTGCTTGCGGTGCAGCGTCGGTCCGAGTGTGACCGCCGTGGCCTCCTGTATTTACCATAATACGATCGAGAGAACGCGCTCATCTCCTGGGTGATTTCGTGGGAAGGGGTGGGATGCTTGAAGTTGATAAAGTTGTTGGTTTGGACCTCGCACTTAAGCCTTGCTGCGTTGAGCTGAAATTGGAGTCTGAGCCCGTTCCAAAGAAGGGATTCTTTTCGCGGCGACTCAGGCGCGCGCGCTGTGACGCTACCCACACGCCCCCACATATAGATGCAGACGGTCCAGGTACTCACCCTGCTGGTCCAGTTCCGTTGGTGTCTGCTGGCTAATTTACGCCCCACAAGTGCCCTTGGTACGACAGCGATTTCAGAGCGTCGTCAGCACCAGCATGTTGAAGATGGGATAGTGGAAGAAAAAAACAGCCCATCATTCCGCAGATTAGTTTTCAGCAATTGATGCAACAACTTTCATTTTTACGTTGAGAGCCATTGACGACCCATTTCACCGCAGTCTCCATGCGTAAACTGGAGTGGGAACGTGCGCCCACCGCAGCTTTCCCACCTCGTTCATGCAGTAAAGACATGGACCCATCAACACTCTAACGCTAGGTTAGCAATCCTACAGGAACGTGTCAGCTGTTAGTGTCACATTGGCCGCGATGGCACGCCAAATCAGCTGCTTGCTCTGGGTTAGTTTAGCTCAGTTTTCTCACCTTGTGTCTGATGTGGTACAAGTGGAATTCCGTCGAAGCATTCAACCCGTTACCAACACACTTGGTCCGGTTGTGATCTCCTTCTTCACCATGCAGGAACTCATCGTGCGCACGGCCGTGGAGAAGAGCCGCTCCATCGCTGCAGCGGCGGCCGCTGCGGTGGCCACACAATCGCCCGTGAGCGCCGACGAGATCGCTCGCCATAGCGACAAGCTGCGTCGCTTCCTGGACGACGCGCACGGCCGCACAGTCGTGCTCACAGGCGCGGGCATCTCCACCGACTCGGGCATCCCGGACTACCGCGGGCCGAATGGCGTGTACATGCGCAACAAAGACTTCAAGCCGATTCAGTACCAGCAGGTGCGCTGCTCTTGTCATCGCTGCCCAAGCGTGCAACGATTCCGTATTCTGATCCATTCTATTGGATGTATGTACTGTACTGTTTTGCTCTGGCGGCTACGTTAGTTTGCGAGCGAGCACATGTACCGGCAGCGCTACTGGGCGCGGAGCTTCCTTGGGTGGCCAAAGATCCTCACAGCTGAGCCGAATCGATCCCACTATGCGATGACCAAGCTCCAGCACGCGTCCGTCATCTCCAATATCGCGACCCAGAACGTGGATCGTCTGCATAGCAAGAGCGGCGCAGATGACGTGCTGGAACTCCACGGCTCGCTGCACGAAGTGGAGTGCCAGTCCTGCCGCCACGTGTCTCCGCGGCAGGAGTTTCAAGATCAGCTGGCGGAGATCAATCCAACGTTCGCCAAGTGGCTCAAACTCAATCCGTACAAGGATGGCGGCGACGTGGCGTCCAGCGTGAACCCGGACGGCGACGTGGAGATCACATGGGATTATGACAACTTCCAGTATCCTGCGTGCGTCAAGTGTGGCGGCATCATCAAGCCAAAGTACGTATCCTCTGGTCAAATGTGACTGTTTAACTGCAAGGGTTGATGAGGTCATTGATCCATGACAGGGTCGTGTTCTTTGGGGAGAACATGCCAATCGACGTGCGCGAGCAGTCGTACGACTGGGTTGATGACGCTAACGCGGTGCTCGTCGTCGGCTCTTCGGTCCAGGTCTTCTCAGCGATGCGGCTGGTTACTCGCGCACGCAACCACCTTCTCCCCGTGGGCATCCTCAATCTTGGTCCCACACGGGCTGACGACCACTGCGACTTGCGCATTGACGCGCCTTGCACGGACGTGCTTGATGGAGTCGTCCACGCGCTTGGTATCTAAAGTGAGATAAAGACTCATAGAGTATGATTAGATCGTATGATTTCAGCTCAGACAGTTAAACAAAATTTGAAGAACAACGTGACGGAAGTGTCTCCGCCCTTCAATAGGGTTCGTGTACCGGGTTGTATGATCATTTCGTACGGTGAAGATTTCTAGCGTTTCGTTCCGCTCATGACCAAGCGATATATTCGCGTGTTGTCTAATGGCAGAACGTTAATATTTGAGACCTCCAGATACGGTGAAGTGATCGAGTGATGCAGCCTTGTTGAGAGTACATGTGTGCTACTTCGTAGTATTCCTTTTCAAGGGTGTCACGCAAGGCAGCAACAGCTTTTTCGGAGGTTTCGTATCGACAAGTCAAGATGAATGCAAAAGTCGTCTGACTTACAACTCGTTGGCTTGCCACGCATCCTCGGGAACGATCTTGGCGAACGGGAACGGGCAGACGAATGAGGACTTGTTCTGCTTCTTGGTCGATCGCTCCACATCCGAGTAGTCGAGGTCTGGGAATGTGGCCTTGTTGGCGGCGAACGACTGCGGGGCCAACTCGATCTCGTAGTTGTTGGTGTAAGAGTTGCCAAACTTGCTGTTGTACTGCTGCTGGATCTCGTAAGGGTAGAAGTAGAAGCCGCAGACATCTGAGTCGTTCTCGCGGATCTCCTCGTGGATCGGGGACAGCACGTACGCGATGTCCTTAATCATCATTAGCGGCAGGCAGTGCTTGCGCACTCGTGATCTGCATACGATCGCCGTAGTCCGTGAAATTGTGCACAAAGTAAGTAGCGTTGGTGTCAATGTTGCAGTGAGTCACATCCAAGCACTTCAAGTGAAGTGGCTGCAAGTTGGTGTTGGCGTAGAGCTTGGTCTCCTCCGATAGACAAGAGTCGATAGCGGTATCCGACGCCTGCGGGTGGGTCGTCTTCAGCGGCACTCGGCCCCGCGAGTTGGCGTGCGTCGACCACTTGGCCTTCGTTACACTGGTACCAGTTCTCCGTTGCAGCTATTCCGGCACAAGGAGCGCTCCTCCCAGTCCGAGATCTCCTGGAGCCAGTACTTGATGGAGTGGCTGCCGCGTGCCGGGTGGGCGCGACCACGAGTTCTTGAGGATGTAGCCGCCTGTGACCCCGTCTTTGCTGCAGTACACGTCGTTGTAGCCACGTGTTCTGCTCGTCTCCGTTCTCGACGGAGCCGTAGCTGACCATGGTCAAAGTTGGAGGGTTGGCAGAAGATGAACTTGACACCGGAACGAAGGAAGAGGTGTGGAAGGGAAGACCCCCCTTCTCACGCCATATTCGTGCCATCACTGTTACCATCCGACCCCATCATGACAAGAATGATGGCGATCGTGATGGTGGGTCACCTCATCCAAAAGGATGTGGCGACCATTGAATCGGGCCTTGCACTTCACTAGTATGCAGTGTTATGCAGCTCGGCTCCCGTAGCAAAGGAGCCCAAATATCTGGTTCACGTCAACGTCACTCTACACTACTGAACATTAACATTAGTTGGAGCGGTATCATTACTTTCTTGGTGGTTAAAGGTTACTGAACGAGTACGGCACAACGAGCTACTACTCTCACACAGAGGAGATGGCCACTCAAGTCCACAAAGTTCGGGTGGGCAGGTTCGACGACTTAGACGCGCTCTTCTGGAGTGGGGACGGTTCACCAGTTGCCGATCCGGACTCGGACACGTTGGATGTCTTGCGCAAGGCAATGCCGTTCACGATACGCGAGTTCGGACTGCCGCTCGAGGCTGACATGTTGCTGGACGATCCCTTCTTTTCGAGTCCGCTGAACGCGGCATCACGTCCAAAGGTCACCGAGGCTGAGCGATCGAAGTCGTGCGGGCGGTCAGCACCCATGCCATGCTGGCCGAAGAGAGGAACAGCGCCCGCGGCTTCCTGGAGCTGCGCGGGGGAGAATCGGCGCTTGTTCACAGTGGATTCCTTCACGCCAAGTGTTGGGCCCGTAAACTCCGGCATGGTCTTCTGGACAGTGCGGCCCAGGGCGTGGAGACACTTGACCACCAGGCCGACGTTCTTGAGCTCAAAGAGATCGACCGTCTCGAAGAGATCAAACTCAGCAACGCCAATCGCACGGCACGCCTTGAGGAACGCCGTGACGTTCTCCATCTGCTTGAACGGCATCTGTGAGTGCTGAATCTTGGCCACGGAGCCTGGCTTGATCTTGTTGATGAGCTGACACAGGATCACGCCGTCCTTGAGGCTGTCGCCAAAGCTGGCAAGCAGCTTCTCGTTCAGTACTTCTTCGATCCACTGCTGTGCTTCGTCTTGAGCAGAGCCATCGTCGCCAAGCGATTTGGACGAGTTGAGACCCGACAAGCCGGATGTTCGGCGCTCCGGGGAGGCCTTCCGAGGAGACGGCGTCTTTTGAGGGGAAGCTGGCGACGGCGCGGGCGACGCCACCGGCTCGTCGAAGGAGGCCTTCTCAATCGACTTGGACAACTCCGCCACCGAACTACTTTTCGCGGGCTTCACAGGCGATGCAGCTATGGTGCTGTTTGGAGTCGCACGGTTGCTCCATGAGCTCTGGCTCGACCAGCTCGCGCCATTTGAGCCACTCGAAGGGGCTGGCCACGAAGAAACGGGCTCCGCTGGTGGCTCCGCGGCGTTCGTGGGAGGCGACGGCGGCGCCGCGCGTGCCCGAGAAACCATCTCCACTTTCTCAGCCGACGGCGGCGGCGGCGGTGGCGGTGCTCGGCGGAATCCGCGCGCGGCGTCGGCGCCAAAAGTCAGATCATTCGCGCGGGACACGTCCGCTCGCTCCATCGTGCGCATGCTGCCGTAGCTGATCTGCGACGGCGTGTTGCGCGCCGCTACGAGCTGCTTCTCGGAAAACTTGCGCATGTTCTTGTCGCTTTCCTTCACACCGAGCGTTGGGCCGTCAAAGTTGGAGTAGTTTTTCTGGACCGCGCGGCCCAGCCCGTCCAGGCAGCGCACCACGAGGCCGAGGTCTTTAAGCTCAAACAGGTCCACGGTCTCAAATAAGTCGTGCTCGTTCACGCCCATCACGCGGCACGCGCGCAGAAACGCCGAGACGTTCTCCATGAGCTTGAACGCGAGCTTGGACTTGCTCTCGATGCGCTTGACGATGCCCGGGTGGATCTTGTTGACCAGCTCGCAGAGGATCACGCCGTCGCGCAGCCCTTCGCCAAAGTCCTCGCCCAGCTCCAGCCCCGTGATCTCTTCGATCCACTCGCGGACCTCGTCCTCCATCTCGTAGTCGTACTTCTCCGCGGCCTTGCGCGCCAGCTCAGCGTCCAGGCCGTAGCCGCCGCCACGCACTTTCACTGGGGTCGCCGCCATCTTGTCGTTGTGCGGAGGTTTCGCTGGCGTTCGTTGGGGTTTTGTTGGCGTTAGCGCGTGTTGTGTGTGTTTGCGTGTGGGCGCTGGTTCTCAGTGGTAGAATGGTCGACGGGGTGCGGCGAATTGGATTCTGCCGCGCTTCGTCGTCCTCGTGCGTGCTTGCTTTCTCTGCCAGAGTGTGTCAACGCTCGACTTTTCCAAAGGATGTGGACATGGCTACCGCCACCGATCTGGTTGAGTTTGTGACAGAATGTGGTCCACACGTCACCGTCGCCTGGTGGATCCGGCTGCCAGGCAGCTGGCTCCAAGGAAGACGAGTCGGTCGCGTCACCTAGTGTACGGTTCGCAACATGGCTACTTGAGGGTCAATTGGCCTTGATCTCGGTTCAGTACTGTAGATCTAACTTGTAGACGAGCCACTGCGAAGCCATACAGAAGCTGTGGTTGAAGACAGCAGCTCAACAATGGGCGGCTGTCGACAGAGAGACGGCACCTCTGCTCTGTCAACGTGGCGCACACGAAAGGCAGCATGGTACAGGCGGAAGTGATGGCTAAACACGCAGGTTGTCATTAAATATGAATGGATGCCCTAAAGAGACGACGACGTCGATTTGACGTTGTCCCACGCCTGCGCCAGCGACCGTGAGGTGAGCAGCGGCTCGCGCTCGGCCTTGGTGCCGCCGTCGCCGGTCTTCATGCGCCGCGTACGGGGCGTCGGCGGGTTGCTGCTGGTGGTGCTCATGGCTGACGACGCCATGGTCGCCGTGGTCGCAGTCGATGACGCCAGCGAGCCTCTGGATGCCTTGCGGAGACCAATGCTCTGCAGCGTCGGCGTGAGCAAACCGAGTCCGTGGCCCTGAGAAGCGTTAGCGGCGGCACGGCGTGGTCCGGGCTGCTTGGGGGGCGTCGACAGGCCAACGTGGTTCCCGGCCTTGGCCTGGAGGCGCTCTTGCCACTTGCGCACCGTCTTCTCGTACAACTTGGTCTTGAACTTGTGCTCGCGTTGGAGCATCTCGAGTTCCACGCGCTCCGGCACCGACTTGCGGATGCGCCAGAACGCCCACACGCCGGCAAAGATCGCGTGCTCGGCCACAAGGATCATCACCACGCGCGCCGTGAGCGAAAAGCACGAGAAATCGGGTCCAAATCTGAACCGCGAAAAGTCGTCGCCCATCGCTTTCGCGACTTGTTCACTGCACGTCGACGAGAAAAACTCAATCGCGCCGGTAGAGATAAACACGAGCCCGACATTCACGACCACGCCAGTGCACGCGAGAAACTGGAGCACGTTGTGCCACTCGCCGATGCCGCTGGCTTTGCGTGGAAACGGGCGCTTCAGCGATCGGCACAACCGATACGCATCGCCGCGCATCTTGAGCGCGTTCACGAGCATACACACCATGGGCATCAGCGGCCAGAGCGTTGAGAACATCACCACGAAACCAAACTGCACAGTCGCGTGGTGGTAGTCATCGTACGGATCGTAGTCGTCCTGGTTGCTCTGGAAGAGAATGTCGTGGGCTTTGGCATTGAGTTTGGCGATTTGCGCGTCATCATTCTCGAGGAACCGCGCCTTCGACTGGTTCGTGAGCTGGGCGTCGTCATCGCGGTAGGCCATGTCGGCGATGATCTGCCGCGGGCCTTGCTTCTTCACGAGCGCCAACGCCTTCTTGTCCGTTGCGCGGAGGCGCTGCTCGTGGTGTTGGCGGTGGATCCATGGCACCATCACGGCAATTAATAGGTTTAGTCCCTGGGTGACGATGATGGGCGTGATGAACAGCGCTTCGAGATCGAGATGGTTAATGTCAAACGTGACCCAGCCTGTGCACGGCACACAACGCGACAGAGCGGGCTCACCACCGTGCCACGACGGCGGACAGAAGTTGCACGAGGTGCCTCTACGATCCAGGTACGGGCCAAAGCAGCAGTTTGGTGGATCCTTCCAGAGAATGCTGTTCAGAAAATTGGTGATCGTATCACCGGCACCGGGTAGCACGTAGACGAACGCCAGCAGGAAAAACCACGTGTAGTAGTTGAGGAAGTCCATGAGGAAGAGCTTGCGCACCAACGACTTTTCAAACTGCTCGAGCGTCTTCCAGTTTTCCCATTCGGTCATTGCCCGCGCAGCCTTGGTCACGATCAGATTCCACTGGAAAATATCCACAAACAACCCATAGAGTATCCCGCCGCCCAGGATGTAGAACCACTGTGCCGAGAAGATGCCGGAATTCGGGAATCGCACTTGAAGCACCTCAAAGACGGTGATCCAGCACGCAATGATCAGCATCATGATGGATATCTGCAGCAGCATGAATAACACCGCGATAAGGTACTTCGGGTACCGCCTCCAGCTTGGATAGTACTGGTCGGGCAGACCGGTGACTGGATTGATGATAGTCTCGCCGTAGAAATTCGGGTTCTTGTACTTGATCTCTTTCATGTCGACGTTGTTGTCCCACAAGAAATTCAGCTCGCTGTTGCGGCGAGACCACGACTTGAGAAACCAAAAGCTCCACACAACCGACACGAGGAACGCCCAGAGCACCATGAAGCGCATGTACATCGGCGTCCCCATGGCCCCGCGGAGACACGTGAACAGAACGCCCAAGATGGCGATCGGGAGAAGCGACTTGTTGTAGCGGTCAGCGTACGCAAAGTAGTACGACACTTTCTCCCCGAAATGGCCCTTGAGATTCCCCAGAAACTTGTCCGACATGAATTCGAGTTTGCGTGTCTGCACGAATGTCTTGAGAATGTATTCGTTGGCTTTCTCGTCGTGGACAGGGAAAATGCTGTGGATGTGCGGATCCGTGTCGCGGATCTTAGCACCTTCTCGAATAATATGGTCGATCACCTGGATGCGATCAGCTGGCGTCACGATGGGGTCGCTGCGCACGGTGGACTCAACCTCTCGCGTATTTCCGCTTCGAAGCCACGTCTGGAACTTGAGCTTCCGCCCGTAGGCCGCGAGCACGTCGTGCTTGCCGCGCACCAGCAGTACAATGTACTTGCTGCGTCCATTAGCTTCTCCTTTCACCATTCGAGTGAAATCGCCTTCAATGACGTCCACGTCAAGACCTTGCTCCGTGAGCTTCTCGAGCAGCGTCGTCTGGATGCCGTCCTTCTCCGGGGACTCGAGGTCAGTCTTGGTGCTTTTTTTCTTCTTCTCGCGCTTGGTCACAATCGCAAAGTCGTAGCTAATGTCCTGATCCAGATCCGCGCCTTTCAAGTACCGGTACGTTCCGCGCTTGACCCCTCGCAGCAGGGACGTGGGCGACCCAGGCGGTGTGAACGCCCAGTGGTCGTCCTGCAGCGCGAGGCTGAACATGCTCGCCGACAGATGCCGCTCTCGTCGCGGCGGCAGCAGCGGCTCGTCCTCCCCCAGACCAGCAGCGGCATCGTTCGCGAGACCTGGCAGCGTGTGGTAGCTAACATTGCTGTGAAGTTCCAAGTCCATGTCGTCGTCCAAGTCATCGGCCTCCAGCGGGCTGAAGGGAGAGCGCGCAGCTGCACGCGCCACCGCCGACGCGCTCTCGAGCAGCAGCGTCGAGTCGGCCGCGCTCGGGATGTGGGGCGCGCCGTCGTCACCCATCATGAGTTCGCGCGCGTTCCCCTGGGACTTCCGTCGTCTCCCTCGCGGCGCTCGCTTGCTATCTTGCGTGGCACTTCGATTTTTGCTTCAGCCACCGAAGAAGTTTGGTCATTATATCCAGGCAATCACCTCTCTAGAAGGTCTAAAATGTGTTAAAGCGAGACTCGAGAGATCTCACACATTTTTCGATGTACTGCCGACCAAGAGACCTCAGCCTGTTCTACTGAATTACCGATAGAAGTGATGTATCCTCCACCCAAACAGTGTTGGCACCTGGCCTGTTTCAACGAAAATTCGTTTAATCGTTTCAACACTTGTAAAAAGCCCGTAAATAGTCCGTAACGATGTTTAGACGTTTATTTGTTCTTATTGAACGAAGCTTTGGAGCGCTTTCGACGCTGACGTTTGTCAGGACAAGTATTACAGTATGGGCTTCCCATCAGTGAATGAACTGCTGCGCATAGTCTGGCACACGTGGAGCACCGACACACCATCATTGCAACCGAATCAACCACTGGCGAGCAGGGGTCTGCAAAGCCTGAGCGTCCATCTTGTCCGGAGAGGAATTTCGTCCAGCCGTTGCCGGATCCAAACAACAAGCGCTACGTTTGCGGTGAGTACGACCAGCAGCACGCGCTCACGGGCGACGACAACCACACTCGAGCGGCCGCAGACGCTCACGAGCGACGGCGTCCACGAGCAGCGCCATTCGCAGTCGGATGGCAGCGTCCCAACGTCTGTGCCGATCGGAGAGTTCGGTCGAAGTTACTGAGGCGATTTTCCTCCTCGATCTTTTTACATAAAAACGATTTCTCGTCCCCTAAAAAGAATTGTGACAACGTTCATTCAGATTTAAACGACATTCATTCATTTTTTAAGGTTTTTATGCCAACACTGAGCCAAACTACTACCGGGTTTTACATGAAGCCCATTTGGGTGATTGGGTTTTGAGATCTTATCTGGGTGCTCGCTCAAGAAGGCGTCAAAATGTCGAGCTTCCTTCAACTGCTGACGAGACCACATCATCACCACCATGGCGACGACACCACTGCTTCCGCTGAGCGCCTCGCATGTGGACAACACGCACCTGCGCGACCTTGCGACTGACGTGCTCTTCCATATTGGCTTCACCTGCTCGCGCGAAGATCGCCAGCCGATCGTCGATCTCTTTGGCGACGTCAAGTTTTTCGTCGCCGGCGGAAGTGTCGGTCGCATGACCGAGTTCGCCAACCGCGTGGCTGCAGCGCTGTATATCAAGACGCCCTTTGGCTATTTACTCTCGCCCGTAGGCTCCACAAGCCGGTACACGCTCTTCAAAGTTGGTCCCGTGCTGATCGCGAACCATGGCATGGGCATCCCCTCAGCGACCATCCTGCTCCACGAAGTCACCAAGCTCCTCAACTATGCTGACGCTCAGGATGTGGTTTACATCCGCATGGGCACGAGTGGTGGCGTCGGCCTGGACCCGGGTACGGTCGTGCTCACGACTGAGGCGCTCAACAGCAACCTCGAGCCGTTCCACGAGGCTGTGGTTCTGGGCAAGCGCGTCCAGCGCCGCGCAGTGTGCAGCCTCGAAGTCTCGGAGGAGATCGCTTACGCCGCGCAGCAAGTCGGTATGCCCGTGGCGATCGGCAAGACGCTCACATGCGACGATTTCTACGAGGCACAAGGCCGCCTCGACGGCGCCATTTGTGAGTACACTCTCGATGACAAAATTCAGTACCTCGAGTCCTGCGCAGCCGCGGGGGTCAAGAACATCGAGATGGAGGCTCGTGGCTTTGCTGCTTTCTGTGATCGGCTCAAGATCCCGTGCGCAGTTGTGTGCGTGACACTCGTGAATCGGCTCTTTGGCGACCAAGTGCTGTCGACGGCCACGCAACTCCTGGCGCTAGAAGATCGTCCCGGTGTCGTGTTGCTCCAGTACATCAAGACCAAACTGGAGGCAAAGAAACGAGACTAATTACGCGATGAGAAGGACTGGCGGTAGTATACTATTACCATCATTGCCCAACTGGGCAGAGATGCCCCTGCACATCACTCTTTGGAACATTTGCCTCTGTGTTAATCATAACTGTGTGTTAAGTGCATCGCCACAGTTGCCCTATTTGAGACAAGGTCTCCGAGTCAACCGAGGCAAGTTTTTGTATGTCAATAAATGAATGGCGCAATAGAAGAGCTCATGGCGAGGAGGTTTATGGCGGGGCTTGGCTGCCCGGTGAGCAGCTCTCGCAGCCATGCGATTACTGCGTAGCCCTTGCCTGCACGAGACCCTTCCTATCACCATCCATCACTGAGCCTCGGAGGCGGCCGAAAAAATAGCACCTCTTTCTCGTCGGCATGTTCAACCAAAGGCGTGACCCTACTGACTGAGAGTATCAGTTGAACTGAGTTGGCGAATGCAAACATCCGACACCTTTGATTGGCTAGAATTGATTTGTCGCAGACGCGGAAGTTTATTCTACAGTATTTGTAAATTATCACGTGTTGAAAGCAATAGACGAGATTCATCTTAGAAAACTATCGATCGAACGTGCTCCATCTTATTCTGATAATATGGTTGAACATAGATTCCACTTTTGCTATAATACCATTGTTTGAAAATGTGACACTACACATGAACAAAAAATGACCAGGCAAAATTTCCTTTTTTATGGCGAGTGTTGGGTGACGAAGATTTTATTGTTAATGGCCCCAGTCTCTGGACTCTATGAGTTCAGTCGGTGTTCAGTCTGACCGCCAACCAAACATTTGGATCCACGAGTACAGCGTCACACGTGACTCACACAGGCGGATGATCACATACTATGGCTCATTGGCCGCAAAAATGGGGGAATAATGCAACTACATTTAATTTCGTTCGATGAGTTCAACTGTGTGGCCTCGGCAAGGAAGCGCCTCTCTTCGGTACCACGTACTAGTTGATCGATCGAACACTCAGCGAGGGCAAAGAAGAGAGCGACGCTCTTGTAAGACGGAAACAGGAAGCAGGGCCAGCCTTTACAAGTATGCACAGACTGTATCAGCCCGTTTTCGGTCACCCACTGATACTCCCAGTGGCTGGCTAAATTTTGAATTTTGTGACGTGAAATGGGTTCAAGAATTTATGTGAACGATGTGGGCCACATGGTGCGGGCTCTAAACTGCGCCATTTTTGAATCCACCCTACCCCTTTCCCCACCCCACCTTGCGCAGAAAGGGCAAGGATTTGGTTTTTGGTCTAAAGCCAAGACTGGAAACTTCATTCGAGGCACAACACCAACCTTCCATTTCCTTCGTTTTCCTTCGGAATTTCCCTTGATAACTTGATCGTGCACGCTAGGCTTCATTCGCATTTATTTTTGGCGTTTCAGACACACACTTGATAGGTTCCATCGAACCTTGCTGTACTCAAGGCATCGCCAGCTACAGTACTGAACTCGCATCGCGACGGCGCACTTCCCCACCTAACTCTCCGCGCGCGAAGCAATCCTTCCAGACAGACCCGACCGTCCCTTCCACCTAGTGTTCGCTGACGACCCGAAACTTGAGTGCTCAACAGTCGGCTCTGTGTTTTCACACGCCCATCTGTAGCTGCCGCAGCCACCGAGCTCTTTCTCCGACGAAAGAGCTTGTCCGACAAGAGACTGGACTCGGACCATCGATACGTCAGCACCGCATTGTCCGATCTCGCCAAGTGTTGAGAACGACTCGAGGAGAACCGCTCTCCACCCAAGCAGCGTCCGCGCGCTTCCTTTACTGAGAAAGAAATCCCGCCTTTGCGGCCTGTATAACTGTTCCGGCTGGTGGAACAGTACCCGAATCATTCCTGCTGGCAGTCCGAGTGATCATGCTGGCCATTGATGAGAACGTGATCGACATGGAGGCGCTGCGCCTCACGGTCGAGTACGAGTACGTCTCGACCACGCCCCGCAGCGACTATGGCGACTGCTCGACATCCAGCACTCCCGCCAAAGCCTCGTCCTGCGCGTCTTTGTCCTCCGCTCGCAACCTTCACGCCGAAGAAATGTTCCACAAGAACATTGTCGGCATGCTCAACAAGCGCGGCTACAATGTGCGCGACTCGGGCACGTTCAGCCTCACCGCCAACGACATGTCCGAGACCTCGACCGCGAGCCTCGCCAGCAGCAGCACCTCGAGCATGTCCTCGCTGATTCTGAGTCTGCGCGAGCCCAACCACGGCCAGGGCCCGCTCCATATCGCTGTCCGAAAAGGTGACCTGCACGTGCTCGAGGCGCTGCTTGAAAACGACTGCGTCGACGAGATCATTAACCTCGAAGACAACAACGGCAACACGGCGCTCCACTTTGCCGCCGGCTCGTGGCGAAGACCGCAGTGTGCGACGATGGTCCAGGGCCTCCTCGAGGCCGGCGCCGACGTGCAGCTCAAGAACAAGCGCGGGCTGACGCCGCTCGCTGTGCACATGCTCACGATCAAGATCGACAACGCCAGCGTCGTGGCTAAGCTGCTCGAGTTTGGCGCCGTGCCCGACACGGAGGCTGACGGCGAGTCGCTGCTACACATCGCGATCAAGCGGAATCTACCGAGTATCTGCGGTGCGCTCGTGGCGTTTGGCGCGTCGCTGACGTCGCTCAACGACGAAGGACTCATGTGCTACGAGGTCGCCCCACAGTCCATAAAGCGGACCATGCTGCGCAACATCGCGACGGCACCACTGTTCCTCCCGTTGACGCAGAGAAGCAAGTGCATGCGCTGCAACAGCGCTTTGCTGAGCACAAAAAAACTGATCGGCAATTTTTTAAAGCGTGCAGTCGGTGGGCGGATACCAACCAACCAGTGCAACTGCTACCACTGCGGCCTGCTATTTTGCTCGCAGTGCCTCAAGCGCACCCACGTTGCGGACGCGCTGCCGACGCAGTTCACGCGCTCGCGTGTGGATGATCTCTCGAGCGTCAAGACGTGCAGCTACTGCGAGGCCGTGCTAGCGGAGCGTCGCCAGCGCATGCAGGCGCGCCAAACGCTCGAGCGTCGCAACTCGGTGTTGCTGTCGGCTAGGAATAAGAAACACAGCCACGCCTCTGCCGCGTAGATGGCGACAGTCACTGCCACAAACGGACGTCCGTGACAAGATCGAAACACAGAAAAACTCTTGACGAGACATCACGATGACGAGCCATCATCGTACCATCTTCCAGGTGCAGTTGTGTGAAACGGCGGCCTCGCACAGCTCAATGCCTGAGATCCTCTTTTAATTTAACACTGTCAATACACTACAGCGCATACTGTACTGTAAATTTTCGCGTCTGCTATTTTGAGAATACGAAGGCTAATCTACCCAAAGATGTTGCTGAGCTCGCTGTCCATGAGCTCGTCCACGTCGATGGCTCGCTTCGCCTCGCGCTGCGCAGCGATCTGCTGAGCGCGGCTGTCTGATGGGTCGAAGGTCGGGTACGCATCAAGCACAAACTTGCCCTGCGTAGTAGTCGCTTCGAACGGACGCACAGGGAATTCGGCCCACTTGGTGAAGTGGTGGAACACAATTGCTGCCACCACAGTCGCGTCGAGCGCTGGAGAAGCCTTCTGCGGCCCGTGGAATGGAACATGGACAAAACTGTCACAGATCGCGATTTGGTCTGGTGATAGCAGGCCGCCCTGTCGAGCAAAAACCATTGCAAGCGGATTGAGCTCCTCACACATCGTGAGTTGGCATCCGCACGTGCACGCACCTCATTGTCCACCACGAAAGCCGTCGAGCCAACATAAGGCGTCGAGTGCGCAGCTGCATGGTCATTCAAGTGCACGTGTGACAATCCGCGTCATTCGATGTTTCTGTCCCACGCACGCACGGGGCTGATCGCGGATCTGATCGGATGAGTAAATTAAAATGTTTTGTACTCACCTTGCGATCCTGGCGCGTGCTTGATGCCGACGATCGCGCAGCCTTTCTCCTTGAGATAGACCTGCGCGTCGTTGAAGTTGTAAAAGTGCACGACGTCCACGTACTTGTGTGCGCGGTGCGCGCCGTGAGTGCCGAAGCGCTGGGAGCCAACTAAACCGAGGCATCAGCCGCACACATCGCCACTAGCTTTCTACCGACTCGTAACTCACCGACGACGACCTGGGTTGCTCCGAAGGCTGAGGCTGTGCGCAAGTACGTTCCGAGGTTTTGGCGGCCGCTAATGTTGGAGAGCACGACGTAGAGCGTCGCGCGCGCTGGGCTCGCGTCGGTGGAGCTGCTCATTTTTGGCAAGTGGCCACTGTTGATCGATTGATTTCCAAAGTTCGACAAAATTGTGTCACCTTGTTTTGGAAACACACCAGCACATGGACTGTAGTTCATGTGCTTGCATTTCCAAAACACGGTGGCATACATTCATGTCGAAAGTCAAAGTCCATAGAATAATACTCAGAAACACGGTAAGAAAACTCATATCGAGCATCAAAGGAAACGAAGAAGCGCCACGGGAATGAGTGCGGCACCAGGCGCCACCAATCCTCGCCGCTGCTGCAGTCGCCCACTCTCCCCCACCCCAGTGACACATGGCCTGGCACAAAGCAGTTCCCGTTCTATCTGACGGAGCGCGCGACGCCGCTGTGGCGCCGACTCTTGCTGGTGCTCTTCGATGGCCACCGACAGATGGCGACGCTCGACGAGCCCACGTGTGGCCGCCGGAGCAGCCGTTCCGTGTGGAGCGCGCCGCAGCAGATCTCAAGTAGAACATTCCACACACTGGTCCGTTACGGATCTTCAGAGCCATGTGGACAGTCAATCGTGGTCGACTAGCTGGCATGTTGGTTGAATGGTGTTGGTGTCGTACTCGCCTCACTACGGCCGCTGCTGCTCTATCATTTCGCCAGTGTCTCGTCGACGGAAGGCGCTTCAACAAGCAGTATATACGCCCCGCTGGTCACGCTGGCGTGCACGCGCTTGCGCACTCACGTTCGTGTCGTGCCAGAGCTACGTGCAGTCGGATCGCGTCTAACTTCAACTTTCCCGCAGTATTCATGCGATGGCCACGGAGAAATTCTCACTGCCAGCGGCGTCGGTCTCAGCTCCTGCCAATACTCCTGGGCACAAGCAGCACCTCGTCGAGCTCACCAATAGGCTCGCAAACGACATCAAAAGTGCAACCAGCTTCTTCATCCTCGTCCACGATGCTTGGACCGCTGTCACCAAGCTGGCTGTAACTTTGACTGCGCTCACCCACAAGTTGTGGACCTGCCATGGAGTTTTGCTGTGGTGATGCTCGGCGTGTATGCTATGGTAACGACACTCGACCATACTGTGGGCAAGTCGCTGATGTCTCGCGTGGACACAGCGTTCGTCACAAGCCTGAACGTCCTCCACGAATGCCTCGAAAGTATTCAAATGACCAAGCTCAACGGATGGGAGGATAAGATGGAGTCCAAAATCCTGCAGGCCCGGCAGATTAAACGAGCTGCGGCTGCGCGGCTTGCTCTCTATGCTCTGATTGAATCGCAGCTCCTAGACGCCATCCCAATGCTAGTAGCTGCTCGTGTTCAGATCCATAGCCATCGCCCCGTCACTAACATTGGTCGGTATGATCCCATTGACACCCGAGCGAGTATTCGCTGCTCTCCTTTCGGTCAATGATTGCATTTGGAGTGGGCATTTCGTCAAATCTACTCTCGAGCGCAGTCTGTCCGGCCTGCGGGCGTGGCAGCGCCTTGAAAGTCTCGCACTTTCTGAAGTCGTGCCGCTCAATCCACGTGAAGCGAATTTGATCAAGCCATCCAAGACCGATCCGACCACTTCGATGGAATTCGATCATGCGTATATCACTGCTGCGCAGAGCTCCTCCCAACGAGAGATTTTGACCGACATCAACTGGACAATTCACAAGGGAGAACTCGTCGTGATCTATGGCGCCGCTGGGACTGGCAAGACATTGTTACTTGCTGCTGAGGCGACAACAATGCTGCTCGGGTGCTCCACGGTACCACCACACCGCTTCCGCCGGACTGCTGCGTCGCATTTTGCTCTCAAGATCCGTGGTTACAGAATTTATCGATTCGAGAGAATGTCCTCTTCGGAATGAACTTGGACGAGCAAAAGTACTGGGTTGTGCTGGATGCTTGCGGGTTGCTCGAAGATCTTGACTCGATGCCATTCGGTGACACCACACGTATTGGACCTCGCGGAATCAACTTGTCCAGCGGATAGTCAGATCGCATCAAACCTGCCAGTCGGAGACTGCGAGACCGTCAGCATGTTGTTCAAAGTCGCTCCTCGTGCGATCAATCTCTACTCGTCTTTTCACTTTCGAACGACTCAGTCTATCTTGTACAGCGCATCCTGTCGCGTGTGTGGTCCGATGACAACGTCGAGATAAGCCTTCAGCCAGCCGCGAAGCCGACCTTGCGCGTTCGAATGTGGTGGCGCTATTTGCTCGGAGCGACGGTGCTGTTGGCGCTTTGGGGTGTGCTGTGCGTAGTACGTGACTCTATCATTGTGCGGTGGGCTGCGACACTGTCATCAACAGCGGAGGCTCCCGCGAAAACAGAAACAGGGGTGACCATCTTTGGCGTGTTTGTGATCCTGTGCGCCGCCTTCGCTGCAGTGAAGGTGCAGGGGTGTTCAATGTCATCGCCGAGCTTGCAATTCAACTTTTTGCCAAGATGACGCACACAATACTCCACTCGTCGATGACGCTCTTCTGCCACACGCCAGTTGGGGAGATCGTCAATCGCTACAACGCGGACTTATCGACGGTCGACGAGCTGCTTCCGAGTGCTTGGTTCTGCAGCTTCTCACAATCGTTCTTTAGTCGAGCCGTGGTGCTTGGAGGGGTGCTCAGGCCTTTTGAACTGGTCGCCATCGTCGCTGGGTGTGGCAACTGCCGTTCGCTAGAATCCCGCGTCCAGGTTATTCTCATGCGGCTGCGAGCGAACGCGAAGCTGCTCAACTTGATGGCGGAGATCGTGGACGGCGAGGCGATCATTCGAGCGTTTGGGAGCGAGCGGCGAGTCCACGTCATCCGCTCGTTGGACGCAGCAAGCGAAGGGTTCAAGTGGATTGAGTTTTTTGCCTCCGCATTCAACACCTCGACAATTTTACACTGTGGAGCTGTCAGCGCTGTGCTCCTTCTCGCACTACGAAGAGTTCTCATTGCGTGCTGCCTACGGGAATCCCCGACAATTGGCCGAACAGAGGAAGTGTCGTCTTTGAGCCCGAGCAATTCTCGTACAAAGACAGCAAAGGCTGACGACATAACGACACATTGGCACTCAATGCATCTCCTTCGCTCTCCAAGGCGGTGAGAAGATCGGCGTCGTCAGCCGCACGGGCTCCGGCGAGATCTCACTCGTCATGGCGCTGCTGCGTGTCCACGCTCTCGAAGCGGCCGCATCCTCATCGACGACCTTGACATCCACCAGATCCCACTCTCTCGGCTGCGCCAGAGCTTCACCATCATCCCGCAGTTGCCGACGTTCTACCGGAGCTCCGTGCGCGACTTCTTAGATCCGTTTCACGAGTTTGAAGATGCTCGTCTGTGGAAAGAACTGCTGAGCGTGGAGTTGGGCCACCGCGTGCAGTCTTGAAGATGAGCTGCTGGACAACGGCGAGAACTGGTGCCATGGACAACAACAGCTGCTGTGCTTTGCGCGTGCGTTGCTGCAGCCGTCTCGCGTGATCATTCTGGACGAGGCGTTCTCGTGCATCGACCAGCAGTGTCAGACCAAGTTCTTGCGTCTGCTGTGGGAGCGGTTCGCTGGGTCAATGGTCAATGGTAATGTTGGTCACGCATCGGCTGGATCAGATTCCGGGGTTTGATCATATCTTGGTGATGCAGCGCGGTCGTGTGGTGGAGAGCGGCAGTGCGCAGGCGTTGGCGAGCGACTCGGGAATTGTGTTTTACGAGTTACTGGAGAACTCGCTTCTCACAGTTTGGCTCGACAGCTTTCGTAAATGTACAGTACAGAACACAATTTTATTGATTTCCTACCCGTGGCTTGGCCATTGGGTCATTGACTCCAGTTCTCGTACATGGTCATCGCTTCATTCTGGACCGCCGAGCCAATACAGTTGACCGCATCTTGGATCTTCACAGCCCCCGTCGCGAGCTTGCTGGTGAGATCGCCCGAAAGCTGCTCCTGCCAGTACGAGTACTCGCCCAGCGCGTGCTCGTCCGAGCTCACAATATCGGGCAGATCCTCCAGACCAGAGAGAAGACACACGGCGACGGCCACGAGCGTGCCCACGCGGAGCGAGAACAGAAAATTTTCCGATGCGTAAAAAAAATACGAGGTCGTGCCGACCCACGCGAGCAGCTCCACGAGCGAGCGCACGAAATGCTCGTCCCAATTCTGGCGCACGGTCGTGAAGCGCGACTGCAGCGTGAGTCCGAGGCGGCGCGTGGGCAGCCAGAGACAGAAAAACTCGGCCGTGACCACGAACGCCACGCCGACCGCGGCTGTGAGCAGTGCGAAGTACTTGACGTCGTGGAAATTTTCCCACAGCGCGCGTGTGGCCACCACGCCCAGGTAGCCAAACACAAGCGTCTTGATGAGCTCCACCTCGTGGCCGCTCGTGGGTGCCTTGCCGTTGCTGGGCACGTCAAAGCCCAGCTGCTGCAGCAGCTCGCTGCCACCTTGCTGGTTGCGGATCGCGCGCGCGAGCCCGCGCACAAACTGGAGTACGACCTCGTCGCAGATCGACATGAGCGCGCCCACGAATGTGCCCACTTGGAGTGCCACGAGCCAGTCGCCGTACAGCGAGAACGCGGCGCCCGTGACGCTCAACCAGCAGACCACCTCCAGAAACGACTGGAGCGTCTTGTTGCGCCAGTTGAAGCCCGCGTCCGTGAAGCGGCGCACCAGCGAGCGTGCGATCGCCGGGCCGGCGCGAACGGGAAAGCTGCCGCAGAACTGAAGCAGCGACTCAGACACGCGGTCGCTTGGCGGCATGAAGCGCGAATAGAACGAGCTGGACGCCAACAGCGCGCGCGTGCCGTCGTCGCTTGGGAACAACACTTCATACTCTTCTTCGTTCTCGTCGTCCGAGGAGGAGGCGGAGGCGGAAGAGAAGGAGGCCGTGCGGGGGGACAGCAAAGGCTGGACACAGTAGAAGAGATGAAAAATAATGAGTCATTTCTGGAGGTTCTACCGAGCGGATTTTGGGGAGGCGTACCTGGTTGGAATCGCGAGACGCGCGTGGTTCCACCTGCGGGCGGCTCATGCGCCAGTAGCAGACGCTGTCGCGCAGGAGCGTGTCTTCCTCCGTGTCTTGATGGAGGTGACTCATGTGTAAGCTCGAGCAGTGGTTTGGTTTGTTTCTTGGCGCGTTCGTGTTGGTTTGTTGGTCTCTGCGTCGTTTTGATTCTGTTAGCGTCGCCTCTCAGCCGGATTGTTCTCTCTCAGGCAGTCAATGTTGAGGTTCTGGAGGGAGTTCAGCTGGTGGTAAACCTCAACTTGCGTCATATAAAACCAAACTAGTTGTTGGGTGCAGAGGACGAAAACCTCCTATAATCGATACAAAATCTCACGGAAGAGCCGTTAACTATCCATTTATAAAGGCAAAAAACGTGCGACATGTGCCCACGATAGGCTGAATTGCCAACTTCAACCTTGCCTATTCTAGTCTAGCCTTGAGGACAGTTTCCACCGCGATCTTGAAGAGACGCATTGAATAATGGCGCGACGGCAGAAGGAAGGAAGGATCCATGCTACTCGCCGACGCGCTCCACGAGCTCACGACGGAGCTAAGCGTGCTCTACACCACCACACAAGGCAGACTGCTAACTCGTCTAACGCAGCAGCTGACGCGGCTCTCGCACTGTGAGGAGTCGCTTCGCTTCGCCGTCCTGAAGGATGGCCTTCGCCACAGTGAGCACCACCGCGAGTGCGAGACGCTGCAGCGCAAGCTGGACGAATCTCACGCCAGACATAAGAAACTGCAGACACGCGCACAGCAGGAGCGAAGCGAGCGCGATGAAGAGCGGCAGTGGGTCGCGGCGCTCTGGCCCGACGACGCCGTGCTGCCGACCATCCTTAAGCCGTTCGCACCGGAGGAGACGCGGTTCGTGGGCCAAGTGGAGGCAAGAGAGGAGCGAAGACGCCTCGACGCGATGGTGAGTCGACGTGCAGCAAAAGAGCGCGTGCTGCAGCAGCTGGAGGTCGCGGCGCAGTGGAAGATGGTGGTGGAGATGCCCTCCACCACGCCCGAGACCGAACGCGTCGCTGGTCAAACGTACTACCAGAACAGCGTCACTGGTGAGAGCGCGTGGGACGCACCAGTCGCTATGTTCTACGAGCCCCCAGCGCAATGGGACCGCAACAAAATGGACTGGACGGAGAGCTACGCGCTCGACAACTTTTATCCAGCTGAGGAGAGCGATACACCCGACAACGAAGAGCCACCACCAGCTACTGTTGTTCCATCCAGAGCAAGAGACCCACTGCCCGCACTTGACACGAGAACTCAAAGCAGTTCGGCCTTGGCTCCAGAGCAAGGCAAGGACGATCACGACGGCGAAGAACAAGACAATGCTGAGGATGACGACGACTCGAGTGATGACGTGGGCGGTACCAGACAAGACACACACGCTGCATCAGACGAAGCAGAAGGGGAAGACGAAGACGACGATAGCGACAAAAATGCAGATCCGGTAATCTTACGTGCTGAGCTGGAGCAGGCGTTCGCCAAATCCAAACTGCTTCAGGAACAGGTCAATGCCACGCTCAACCAGCAGCGTGCGCTCGCACTTCAGCTACTCAATGCCACCCGCGACAGTTTCGAACGGGAGAAGGAGGCGCTCGAGCGAGAGGACGAAGCGGTTAAAGCCGCCGAACGGAAAAAGCGCAAAGCCCAGCAGGAGGAGATGTTAGCAGCTAAGGTCGCTGCACAGGTGCGAGAGAAAAGGGCGCTGGATATGAAAGTTCAGACAAAGTCTACGCGCGACTCGGTGGCCAAGAAGGATATGACGCTGTCGAAAGACGATGAGCTTTTCGAGAAGGAGCTGCAGGCGTTCGCCATTGAACAACGCAAAGACCGTTTGTACCTCGCTGTGCCACTGGCGACGGACGAGCGCGTCAAGCACCACCACCAACTGGACGATGAGTACGTGCACATGAAGCACATGGAGCTAGAGCTGCTTGAGGTCGAACAAACCGAGTTCGATCTGCTGGAGAAGACAGCGCTTCGACTGGAAGAGGCCACCAAGCGGTGCGAAGAGCTCACTGAGCTGCTGGACAAGGCGCGGTGCTCGCAGGTCGAAGTGGACCACGAGTTACAGCGGCTCCCGCAGCAGATCGCAGCATTGGAAGAGGCGAACCCGCCCCCAGAGGAGCCGCGACCATCGCGAGATGTAGTCGAGAGAGCCAAAGAGCGATGTGTGGTCGCAGATGAGGATGCAGTGGACAAAGATGACGACACAGACAACGACGAGGCGGAGACCGAGTCCAACCAGCAGCAAAGACACGGAGACCAAGAAGAACCACGGGCGCGAGAAGAAGAAGATGACGAACAAGTGGACGACGAAGAACAAGAGGATCCAGTAGATACTGACGCAAATGGTGGTGATGGCGTATCTCGCCAACTGGGTTTCGAAGCAGACGAGCCCTCCGATTCTGAACCCGTGGCTTGCGATGAAGCAGAGCTTAAGACCCTGAAGATAGCTGTTGAACGGGAGAAGCTGTGGCAGCGGTGGGAGCTCAATGAACTGCTTCGCTTGGAAGACCTCGCAGCGGCGTACGACCGGTTCAAGGCACTCGAAACGATGAAGCGCCGCCTCGTGGTGGACGTCCCGCTCTTTGCAAGCGATCTTCAGTTCTTTGAGCAGTTGGTCACGCGCGAGAAGGAACTGAGTGACAAACTGTGGACCATCCAGGCCGACGGCCAAATCGAACGCGCGCGCTTTCTCATGGAACGCGCCACGCGAGAAGAATCGCTGTTCCAGGTCAAAGACGAGTACGAGGCCGTGGCACAGCGGCTGGAGCACGCTAAGCGCCTGTCGCGTCAGGCGCGGAATCCGCTGGAGCGGCTGGAGCTCATGGAGGAGTCTAAGCGAAAGTCTCACGAACTTCAGGCCGACCTGACCAAGCTGCAACAGCGCTACGAGAAGGAACAAGCCGCCAAGCGGCTGCTTGTGATGCTGGAGACGCGGTTCTGCGAGTATTCTCAGACAAAGCTGCGCGAAGAAGCGGCGCTGTTCGCGGAGAAGCAGGCTTTGTGGGACGCCAACGACAGTCTCCACCGCGATCTCGTAGCCATGCACGACGCGATCGAGCGGCTGTATGCCGTTTTACGGGGCGATGCTGACGCGGTCGCAAGCGAGGTGGCCACGCGCGCCAGCTACGACGAGGCGACCGCGTTGTTCGACGAGAAACTGCAGCGGATCGAGGCCACCCGCCACTTTCTGCTGCTCTGCTACGAGCGCGAGAGCCGCTGGCGGTCGCTGGCGGCGGTGGCGCTGGTCCACGACACGACGTCGGACGCGTGGATCACCAACATGCAGCGCGAGCGGCAGGAGCAAATGCTCTCGACGCTCCAAACGCAGCACAAGCTGGACCAAAGCGAGCTCCTCAAGGAGATCAAGCTGCTTCAACGGGTCAAAGAGCTGCTCCAAGCGCAGATCACGGAGCGTGACGCCAGGCTTGAGCGGCTACGGCGCGAGTATCAGTGCGCCAGTGAGGCTGTGCGGCTCGAGACGGAGCAGATCGTGCTGGGGCTCAAAGACCATCTCGAGCGAGAGGAGAGCGAGCGAGCCAAAGAGCGAGAGCAGGCCAAGCACGACCGCGCACAGCTGATGGAGGACCACAACCAGCTCGTCGCGGAGCTGCAGCAGCGCTGCTCGAGCCAGGAGCTCGAGCTCGAGCAGCAGTGGCACTGGCTCACGGCGGCCAAGCGCGAGCTCCACGCGCAGCGCGTGGCCAACGACGAGCTGCTGATCGGCTATCAGTCGCTCGAGAAGCGGCGCGCGACCGAGACCAACGATATGCGCTTCCGCATTTCGTCGCAGATCACCAAGATTAACAGCATTGAGATGTGGAACCTGTCGCTCAAGATCCAAGCGCGCGCAGCTCACGCCGAGCGCGTCGCGCTGCAGCGCGAGATCGAGCGGCTGGTTCTCCACCACAAGCAGCAGCAGCGACTGCTGCGGCTCGAGAACTGGAAGCACCGCATGACGGCGCAGCACGTGCTCACGGACGTCGACGCGCTGTTCATGTTCTTTGCCCAGGGCCTTGAGATCCTGGCGGGCGCGACGGCCTCCACGAATGCGCAGCTGCGACGTAACGGCGGGATCGAGCTGCTCGCTGTGCTCGTCCAGCACAGCTGCCAGAGCGCAATCCGCGTGATAGCGTCTAAGGCGCTGGGCCAGGTCGCGTGGAACGCCAACGTCACGCCGCGCTCGCTCGGCTGGCAGGCCAAGAAGCTTTGGTTCCAGTGGCAGATGCTCCACTCGACACGGCTTTTGGGCGAGCTGGCGCAGAACAATCTCGAGTTCGACAGCGTCGCGAGCGAGCAGAGCCGCGAGATCAACTGGCTCGCGGACACGAGCGCGAGCGGCGGCGTGGGTGAGAGCGATTCCGATGCCTTCGACCAGCGCAAGAAGATCCGGTTCCTCCATACGTGGAACGCACGTGACGACAACGAAACACCCTGCGCCAACAGCGCCAACCAGGAGCATATCGGCCTGGCGCCGCATGTGCTCAAGACCATCATCGATTTGTGCCGTCAACACCCACAGAATAACAACACTGACGAGAATGGCGACGATGTCAGCATCAAGATCCAACAGAACGCGCTGCGCTCGCTGGCGATTGTGGTCATGAACACGCGCAACACGGCGATCGTGGGCCGCGTGGACGGCTGCATCCCGCTGCTCGTGAGTCTACTGCAGCCCACGGCGTCCTCCATCGACAATGCGGGTGCCACGCGCCACGCGATCCACGCGCTCGCCAACTTGGCGTTTGAAAACGACCACAACAAGAGCGAAATCTATCGCGCCGGTGCGATCCCGCTGCTGCTTGAGAGCGTCACTAGCCACCGCGACGTGGATGTGCTGCTCGCGAGCGTGCAGGCGCTTGCCAACCTCACGCTCGACCACGTCCCCAGCTGCGAGCGCGTGTTCGACGGCGACGGCCTCGCGTCGCTCACGCGGCTCTGCCACTCGTTCCGCATCCACGACGCGGTCGATCTGGACGTGTACGAGGCCATCCAGACCTGTGCGGCCGAGACCATTTCCAACGTGATCACGACGCTGGATGGCGGCGACAGTCCATCACTCGAGGACATGCAGCAGGCGCCCCACATCGAGCGCAACGTGGCACTCGCGATCCTGTCCGCGAGCCAACAAGCAGCAGCGAATGATGAACACAAACACGACCACGACCACATGCAACGGCGACCGCCGGGCGTCTCGACGTTTGTGCTCATGTGTGCATCGTGTACAAGAGACGTGGCGTTCCACGGCGCGCTGGTGCTCGGCAGCATCGCCCAGCACGACGACATCCGCGCGGCGATCGGCAGCTGCGGGGGCATCGACGCGCTCTTCCTGCTGGCGACGCAGCACCACGATCCGGCGCTGGTCGCGCAGGCCACGTGGGCGCTCGCGAACGCCACCTGGAATCGAGAGAACCAGTACCGCGTCGCGCGGTACCTGGACGCGCTCTTGGTACTTGCCACGTTCCGCGCCGACGACAGCAACCAGCTGGACGACGACGCCAACGACGCCACAGACGATGGGGCGGCGAGCTACAGCGAGCAGATTCGTGAGCACGGGCTCTGCATCCTCGCCAACGCGCTGTTCTACAACGACGCTAACCGCCAGCTGGTGGCCTCGCAGACCCAGTGGATGACGCTGCTGCAGCACAACTGCCGCACGTCCAAAGGAGCCACGCTCGAGCACTCGGCGAGGGCCTTGTGCTCGCTGTCCTACAGCGACGCAGTGGCGTTAGCCATGGGTGGCGTGCCAGGTAGTGAGCAGCTGGCGCCAGCTCGCGCCGTCAACGGATTCGACGTGCTGATTCGGCTCTGCAGCTGCAAGGAGAATCCTCTGGTGCAGAAGCACGGGCTCTACGGCGTCATCAACATGTGTCTGCACGACGCCAACAAGGCCAAGCTGCTCGAGATCCCCCACGCCATCGAGACGCTGGTCAACTTGAGCGGCTCCACCACCCGCGAGCTGTGCGACCCGGCCATCGAGGCGCTTGACCTGCTCGCGGACGTGCGCAGCGTCCAGCACGCGCTCGTGGGCTCCAGTCCGGCGGCCGTGCTGTCGCCGTCCACCATGAGCGCGCTCGCGGCCAGCGACCTCAAGAATCTCATCGGCATGCTCCACGACGCTACCGGCAGCCCGGCGCTCGTGGCCATGGCCAGCGACGCGATCGCCGACGAAGTGTGGAAAAGGCCCAGCGCCAAGGTGAGACTGCGCAACGTGCACGGACTGGACAAACTGCTCGAGCTGTGCGTGACCCCGCAGAGTCCGATCGGAAGCCACGAGCGCGTGCTGCTGTCTTGTCTCTGGGCGCTACGTAACTCGATCGCCGACAATGTGCGGAACCAGGACTACGTAGGCGCATTGAGCGGGATTCCGCAGCTCGTGGCGCTGTGCGACCGCCATCGACAGAGCGATGACGTCGTTGAGGCCGTGCTCGCCGTGTTGGTCGCGCTGGTGATGAACCATCCGCGGAATAGTCATGAGCTCGTGCAGAACGGATTGGACATGCTGTTGGGGCTGGCGGAGGGCCTGGGGGTTCATGGCGGTAGCCAAGAGGAGGACGAGGAGGAGGAGCAGCGACGCGAGCATGGAGAAGGCTCCTCTTCCATCTCGCTCTCCAAGAAGAGCTCGGTCGTTTCATCCAAGACAAGCACCCACAAAAAGCCGCCGACGAAAGAAAACAGCGCGCTCGCGAAAGAGCTTTTGCTGCTGGTCGCGCCCTTCAACAACGCGTTGACCACCTGTGCGCTGCCGCCGCTGAACTCGGCCAAAGCGACGGCGGCGTCCCCAGAGAAGATGCGAACCAAGAAGCCACACAACGCAGCCCCAGCGGCCTCGCAACAACTGCCTGCGCTGGCGAATGGCTCTCCGCTGGCGGCGTCACACTCTCCGTCTAAACGCTCCAATAACTGAGATCTCGGAAGACGAACCAGACCACCCCAAATGTTGCTGCTATCTTCATGTTTTGTTCGGATATTAGGGTGCTATCTCACTGAGGCCGCCTGCCTCGCACATGCGTGCCTGACGTCGTCTTATCTCAGCCGCCACCATGCGTGTCTTTCTCTGTTCTTCGCCTTGGCCTTCGCTTACTCGTTGTGCATGGTCGCGAGGAACGTCTCGCAGTCCTTCTGCTCCTGCTCTCGCCGAGCCTTGCTCCAGCCGTGGAGCTCGCCCATCATCTGCACCACGCGCGGCACAAGCTGCGTCGTGACTTCGCTGTCGATAAACGCGAGGCGCATGCGGCGCGCGATCACGTCGGTCGCCTTCTCGGCAAACTCCTGGCGTACGGCGAACACGACCTCGGCTTCCAGGTACGGGTACTTGGGGTGCAGGCGGCGCGGGTGGTCGCTCGCCTTGCGGTCCAGGAAGCCCTGCTGCTCGATCTCGGCCACCTGCAGCGCGCGCGTGCCGTAGTTGCGCATCAAGTGCTCGGCAACGTCCTTGTCCAAGTGGTAGTTTTCGCGCAGCGTGACCGTGATCTTGTCAAACTTCTTGTTGCACACTTCGCCGATGCGGTCGGCACCGATGATGCTCATGTCGAGCGTCTTGCATGGCGAGGCCTTGGCCTGCAGCGCCGGCACCGTCTCCACGAGCTTGTCGATCGCGTCTTGCGCCATGCGGCGGAACGTCGTCCACTTGCCGCCGGCGATCGTCACCATGTTGGACTCGGATACTTCGACCACGTGCTCGCGCGAGATCTTGGACGTGTTACCGTCCATGTGGCGCGGGTCGCGCACAAGCGGGCGGATGCCCGACCACGCCGACTTGACGTCCTTCGTAGACACGTCCTTGGCCAGGTACCGGTTTGCCTCGTCGATGATGAAGTTGACCTCTTCTTTCGTGGGCGACGGCAGCATTGTGATGTCCGATTCCGAGTCAGTCGTGCCGGCGATCGTGCCGTTCTCCCACGGCAGGAAGAACAGCACGCGGCCGTCCGTGGTCTTGGGCACGATCAGCCCCATGCGGCTCGGGCTGAAGTGGTCCGGCAGCACCACGTGCACGCCCGCCGCCGGCACGACGATCTTCTGCTTGGTCGGGTCGTCCATCAAACGGATGCCGTCCGTGAACGGGCCAGTCGCGTTCACCACGGCCTTGGCCTGGATGTCCCACTCCTCGCCCGTGAGGGTATCCTTGACATGGGCGCCCGCGACCTTGCCCGCCGCGTCCTTGAGCAAGTGCTCCACTCGCACGTAGTTGCCGGCGGCGGCGCCGTTCTGCGTGGCCGTGAGCACCACCGACACGTTCATGCGCGTGTCGTTCATCTGGCCGTCATAGTACACGACGGCGCCCTTGAGGCCGTCCTTGCGGAGCATCGGGAACTGGAACGATGCCTCCTCGGCGTTGATGTAGTGGCTGCTGGGCACGTACTGCTTCGAGCCCGCGACCAGATCGTACATCTTGGCGCCCGCCCACATGTACGGGATTTCCCACCACGTGTAGATCGGGATCATGATCGGCAGCGGGCGGTTCATGTACGGCGCCGAGCTCAGAAAGAAGCTGCGCTCCTCGAGCGCCTCCAGCACGAGCTTGAACGCGGCGTAGTCCGCGCGCATGAACGCGGCCTCCAGGTAGCGGATGCCGCCGTGGATGAGCTTGGTCGAGCGGCCAGAGGTGCCAGCGGCAAAGTCGCTGGCATCCACCACCGCCGTGTTCAGTCCGCGCGTGGAGGCGTCGAGCGCGCAGCCCGCGCCCGTGGCGCCGCCGCCAATGATGAGCACGTCGAACTGCTCCTTCTTGAGGCGGTCGAGCATGGCCTGGCGCGACGGCACTTGGTACGGCACGATGGTCGAGCCGTCCTCGCACTTGATGGGCGCGACGAGGCGCTCCTTCTCTTTGGCCGAGAGAATCGCGGCGCCCGAGAGTCCGCTGAAGCCAGCGACGCCGGCGCCGAGGCCTAGCGCGGCGCGCTTCATGCCAGCGCGACGGAAGAGCGAGGACGCCATGGGATGTGGGGGGGTGGGGAGGCTCTGGGTGGGCGGTGAGCTAGCGACCGCAAGTTGCGAAGTGGGTCTCACAAGCTTTGGCCGTGAGCGAGGGGATCTGTTCCAAAACAAGGTGAGACAAACGATGTCGTCAACACAGCACGAATCTCAGAGAGGATTGGTGGAAAATGCTTCAACCTACTGAAATAGAGAACATGCGAACTTTCTTTTGCCTTCGTGAGCAAGCGTCAACTAGCCAAGAGACAGACCCACTTCAGAAGTTCCAGCTTTTCCAGCGTGGGAGCGGACGGGGTAGGGCAAGCGGATCTGTTCCTGCCAAATATCCGAACTTAGTGACTGACTACGTCAACGCGTCCATGCAAACATGTCGCGCCATGATTGCCGCAAGCATCACGCGCATATACGAGGCTTCAGCACACCTCGGCCACTCATCTCTCGATCAAGTTGAAGCCAGCCAACTTCAACCAGAAAGGGAGAGTTTGGTCGATCTTCCCGCCCTGGAAAGAGCGTCAAGATCTCCCAATCACGCAATTTTACGGCCCCAGAACAGATTTGGCGGCGGTTTCGTTCGTTCTTGAAGAGCCGTTCCGAGTGGAACTGTTGTACTGTGGCGAATCGTTTTTTGTTGGGAAGATGTTCTGTTGGCGAAATGGCATCGCATCGTCGTTGGCGCCATGGCTCTGCCATGAAGAATATTGCTGTCGTCTCCGCCTTCTTGGTGATCGGCCTCGCGACGGCCGCGTGCCCGTCCGCATGCAACGGCCACGGCACCTGCACACCGAGCAACACGTATGCGCCTTCCCACTCCCGTCCATAGATCATTCTATGCAACTTTTGAACAGTAACTCGCTTTCGCTGCTGGCTACAGCTGCGCGTGCTTCCCTGGGTACACGGGCTTCGACTGCTACGGCCGCACGTGTCCGACCGCGCCGCCCTGGAGTGACTTCGCTGTCGCGACCGACGACATCCGCTCCGCGCCGCGCGAGTGCGCGCTCCGTGGACGCTGCCTGCGCTACAGCGGCCGCTGCGAGTGCGACGCGGGCTTTGGCGGCCAGGCCTGCGAGCGGCTGCTCGCGCCCTGCAACGTCAACTGCAACGGCCACGGCCGCTGCCTGAGCCTCCAGGACGTCGGCCCCATGCAGAACGATCTGACGCTGCTCTCGACGGCCACGTACTCGACGCACTGGGACGCCACGCGCGTGTTCGGCTGTGTCTGCGACAGCGGATACACAGGCCCGGGCTGCCTCAATCGCCAGTGCCCGTTCGGTGACGACCCGGTAACCACGGGCCAAGTGGACGAGGTCCAGGCGCTCGGCTGCCTGTGCGCGTCCTGCGCGGGCACATTCACACTGAGCTTCCGCGGCGAAACCACGCGGCCGCTCGACCCGGCGGTCGAGACCGACGTGACGCTGACCGCCGCGCTGGAAAGCCTGGCGACCGTCCGCGCGGTGACGGTTTCAGTGACCAGCGGCGCCGCGGGGTCGCCGCTGTGCTCGGCCACGGGCGTCTCGGCGATGGTCACGTTCACAATGGAGCACGGCAACGTGCCGGCGCTGGTGGTCGATGCGTCCAATCTCTCGGGCGGCACCAGCGATGTGAGCGTCCGTGCTGATGGAGCCTCTGCTCTGTACGGCGGCGGCCTGACGCAGTCGGGCACGAAAGAGGTATTGTAGGACGCAGCCAGCCGCGGCATGAGAACGGAACAGTCCACACTAACGAATGGTCTGCGGCAGTGGACGATGTGCTCCGGGCGAGGGCTCTGCAACTCGTTCTCGGGCGTCTGCACCTGCGATTCGGGCTTCGAGTCGAGCGACGGTGCGAACTGAAAATTGCTTTCCTTTGTTTTTGATTGACGGTGATGTATCACCATACTAACGCGAATCTCTGGTCGTGCGCAGGCTTAGGCGGCACGGGAGACATCGCGGATTGCGGGTTTCAAAGCGGTGGTATCACGCCGAGCTGTCCCTGTAAGTACCTTGAGCCCGCCGCAGCAACGAGTTTTTAGTTTTGTGTGATAAGCACCTGACTTGGTTATATGCGTACCGTGTAGTCAAGTATGGCTCGGCCTGCAGTGGCCACGGCCGGTGCTCGGACGCGCCACTTTACACGTGCACCTGCGATGACAGCTACTCTGGCCACGACTGTTTGCGACGGCGCTGCGCCTTGGGTCGGGCGTGGTGGGAAGAGCCCCAGACCAACGACCAGGCGCATCTCACCCTCGTTGAATGCTCCAACGCAGTACGTGGCTTTGATTTGGGTTTCATGATCGCGCTGCGACTGACGAAGCGGGTCTCTACTCACCGTGACCAGGGCCTGTGCGACGAAGTCGGCATGTGTCGCTGCTTCACTGGCTTCGAAGGCGTCGCCTGCGATCGACGTGCGTGTGGTGTCGCCTGGGTGGTCTGGTTGGTGGTCAATTGCTCACTTTTGCTTTGCTTTCTTCACAGTCGCGTGTCCCGCAAACGCCGACGGGGTTTGCAGCGGACGAGGCCACTGTAAAACCTCTCGAGAGCTCGCGGCGCTCACCCCCACGGTAAACTTTGGCGTCGCCGGCTTCGTGTACGGCGCCGATCCGAACGCCGTCGCAACGTGGGACGCAGACATGACCCGCGGCTGCTACTGCGACAAAGTGCACTGGAAGCGAGGCCAGTCGGCGCGATACGCTGGTCATGACTGCAGCAAAGGTGCGTAGAGTTGGCGTAAATTGAGAAAGGACGCCGAAAGAGCTCATTGCTGAAACACTTTGTCGGGTAGTTCCTTGTCCTCGCGGTGATGATCCGTGGACATCTGGTCAAGTCGACGAAGTTCAGACGATCCAATGCGCGGCAAGCGGCGGTTCATTTACACTCACTTTCCGCGGCGAGACGACCGCGTCGATCCCGTCACTTGCTTCCGCGGCCGTAGTGAGGGCTGCGTTGGAGTCGCTGCGAACGTAAGGTGATGCATCTTCATGCCAGGACATCAATTCGTGCTAACGGCGCCATTCGTTCCATCAGCATTTCACTGGTCAGCGTTTCCTTCACGAGTGGAACAACGTCAGCGTGCACAAATTCCGGGAACGGTGAGTTTGGTCGAGCTTGGGAATCTCTCTCTTGTACTCTTTCGATCCAATGATAAACGGACGTGACTTGCATTTCAGCCATTCACATCACCTTCATCTCTCCATCGAACGACGTGCCACTGCTCACCGCCGACATGACAGCGCTCACAAACGGTGGCGGCATTGTTGCGGTCACCGTCGTGCAGACCACACAGGGCACGAAAGAGGATATTGTGTGCAACAATCGAGGTCGATGCGGTAGGGGGGAGACACTTGCACGGCAACTCATGCGATGGCCAACGCCGTGCTGACGGTTAATGTTCTGCCAACACAAATCTGTGCAGATGAGGAGTCGGGCATGTGCATATGTGCACTCCACCACGCGTCAAGTGATGGTCAAGGTCGATATGGCGTGATGGACGACTGCGGGGTCGTCGATGAATTTATGACCCACGGTCAGCTGTGAGCATGTAGACCACAATGAGCGAGATAAGTTGAAAACTCGTACACTCGTCTCCATCACGCTTGCTCGCCGTGGTCGTATTCATGGGTCTACGTGTTGACGAACGCTTTTACGCGGCTTGGAAAAGTCAGAAAGTCAGCAGTGAGGTCTCTAAAAACTCGTAAAACACACTTCCCGAGTCGCTGGCCAACGCCTGCGCACTGCCACTCTCCACAATACGGCCGCGTTGCACACCAAGATGCAATCAAACTCTAGAATCTGACCCAGACGATGCGTGATCAACACCACTGTCGACCCAGTGAACCGCTCCCGCACCAGCCGCAAGATCTTGGCCTAGCACTGCTGGTCGATGCACGAAAACGCTTCGTCCAGAATAATCACGCGCGATGGCGGCAGCAACGCACGCGCAAAGCAAAGCCGCTGTTCTTGGCTCCAGTTCTCGCCATTGTCCAGCAGCTCACCGTCAAGACTCTGCACGCGGTGGCCCAACTCCACGCTTAGCAGCTCTTTCCACAGACGAGTATCTTCAAACTCGTGGAACGGATCTAGGTAGTCGCGCACGGAGCACCGGTAGAACGTTGGCGACTGCGGGATGATGGTGAAGCTCTGGCGCAGCCGAGCGAGTGGGATCTGGCGGATGTCAAGGCCGTCGATGACGATGCGGCCGCTTTCGAGAGCGTGGACACGCAGTAGCGCCATGGCGAGCCAGCTCTTGCCAGAGCCTGTGCGGCCGACGACGCCGATCTTTTCGCCGCCTTCGAGAGCGAAGGAGACGTCGTCGAGTGCCAATGTCTTGTTCAGTCGATTACTACCCTTGCGTTGGTATGAGAATTGCACATTCTCGAAGAGTACCTGACCAAGCGGAGGCTACGAATCTGAAATCGCAACACGCGACTTCACCATGCAATCTTCCTCTTTGTGATTACCGCTCTAATGCTCAGAAGGCCCATGCAAGTGTTGACCAGCCCTGTGCTGCTGTCGATGATCTCGTGCTGCAGCGTCATCATGTACAGCACCGCGAGCCAAAATCCAGCTGAAGACACGGGTTGGAGGGATAGAATGCAAGCAGAGCGAGGATGAGCACGCCTGTCATGATGTCAGTGTGCAGAACCACGCCCCAGCTGAACGTCCGAGCGAACATGGCGATGCACAAACCTTTTTCGTTCACTGCGTTGAGAGTTCGCGCGATGTGGCTCGCACAGTTCGGGTCAAACGTTCGGATCATCCTTTCGCCGTCCACGACCTCGGCCTTCTGCGTGAGCAGCTTCGCGCTTGCATGAAAGGTGCATGAGTTTGATCTCGATGGCGAATGCGATCGAAGTTGAGTGGGAGCCGACAATGTATCCGCCAACAAACACAACTGCACCCATCCAGCCTAGCACACAAGTGAGAACCATGGCGCGTCCGACGAATGAGGCTACGCTGAGTACCAGGACGCTCAGCTGGTGGGCCAGGAGGTTGTCGACCAATGCCATGTCCCTGTAGGAATGGCTGATGGTTTCTCCGATCGGAGTGTAGTAAAACAGAATCATCGAAGAGTGGAGCACTGCATGAGTCATCGACTGGAACAGTTGCGCAACCGAAACGAGTTCATCGCGTGAATGCTGCTCAGAGCGCCCAGTGCAATCACAATGCAAGCCGCCACGAGAGCCGTGAACAAAATCTGGAACTGATCGCGATCCGAATGGCCAGCTGTGCTCTCGAGTGGAGCGCGCCCACGTCATGATCGACAAGTCTCTCGCGACGCAAAGGCGCTCCAAAGCAGGCTGAATAGGATCGTGAGTGACAGTAAACCTTTGTGAGCACGCGAGAATTATATCCGCACAGTCGCTGGCGAGACGAATTTTCCACTTCGACCATCGTGAACCTCACTCCGATTGACGGATTGCTCCGCCCAAGCAGACTGGATCGACTCGATCATCTGCCGTGAAAAGTTTGAAATCGGAGCTAGATACAGAGAAATGTCCAGCGAAGACTCTCTCTTGAAGTCGTGCTGGCGGTCTCGAAGCCGGCGGCTCACGACTGGCTTGCTGCCCTCTTTCACACGTCTTTTCGTCGACGCGCGGTCGGTCACACGCACGCTGAGCGGCTCCACCTCGGCCAGTTGATCCACAATCGAAGAGCCAATATACTCTGGATTGTGTGTCACGATCACCACCGTCTTGTACAAAAGCAACTCCACCACGCACTTGCGGAAGATCTCGCTCTGGATAACTGCATCGGCGTTCGCAAGCGGAGAGTCCAGGAAATACACATCCGCATCAGCATAGCACGCGCGTGCTAGAGCGATGCGAGCTGACTGCCCACTCAACATGTTGATCCCGCGTGGGCCTACGATGGTGGCGTCCCCGCGTGTGAGAAAACTCAGGTCCTCCAGCAGCCCGCACGCTTCCACAACGACCCAGTATTTGTCTTGCTCGAATGGTGTGCCGAATAGAATGTTGTCGCGAATCGACAGTGTCTGCAGCCACGGATCTTGTGAACAGTGAGCAACACGACAACTTCGAGGTAACGGCCGTGAGGATCCACGTAGCAACCGAACAACTGATGGGTCTTCTCGGATCGCAGCCAGCAGCTTGGACTTGCCGATACCTGCAGCTCCGTGTATGACGACGAGATCGCCACGTCGCACTTTCCAGTCGATGTTAAACAGCTGTACGGGCGAGGAGCTCTGTGGGGACGACAAGCACACTCCGCTCATCTCCACCATCACGTTTGAGTCGTCTAAGTCTGGATCACTTGGTACAACCACTTTAACGCATGAAGGAAAGGCGATTCCCTTAGCTGGTTCTTGCAAGAGAAACGACTCGACTTGCTGCCAGACTTTCACCCCCACGGCCGTCGTCTCGACGGCGAATTTCAAGTAATCTGTATTTCGGAGACAATCGCTGAGCAGCAGCAGTGCGGCAACAACTGTCGCTGGCTACATCAAGCTGGTCAAAGTCCAATTCGCCGCCAAAGGCCCTAGTGCGATCGCAGCGAGCACCATCGAACTTCCTGCACAACACGCTTGCGCCACTAGCGCAACCGCGGACAGTCGGTTCGCGCTCGTGCTTTCAAGCGTTGAGGATTTTGCTCTCCCACAGTTGAGTCCGAGAGCAAAAACCAAGCCGTACGCGCCAACCATGATCCACACAACTGTCCAAGAAACCTCCAGAATGTGGACGAACGCGATGACCGTCACGACCAACCTCAGTCCGATCGACCACGCCGAGTAAATGACCGTCACGAGATTAGCCATAGCGTCGATGTCGTTCGCCAGCATCCTGGTCACCTCGGCGAGCCGTTGCTTGTGTCCTGCTGCATCGCCCGGTCGAGTGGTAGGTGTCAAGCTGCATGCTGGCATGCCGACGGTCCCAATCATCTCCGAGACCATGGCGAATAGACTGTTGTTCGTCTGCAGCTCCACGCGGGTCGCGAGCAGGTGTCTATGGTTGGCCAAGAGCGACGCGCCCACACCTAGAACTACCAAGCCAACGAGCGGCGCGAAGACGCCTACTCGGTCGGTTGAGTCGACTCTGACAAGGTACAACAATAGCAGCGGACATGAGGCCGTAGAACAGAATCATCGAAGAGTGGAGCACTGCAAGAGCCTCAACAAAGATCGCCGAACTTCGACCTGTACCTCCCGGTGTCTGCACAACAGCGCAGTCGGGTGTATGGTGAGGTGAACAGGTGAAGCGAGCGAGTGCCGTGTGTCTGATGGTTGGTGTGGCGCTGCACTGGTGGTGGCGATAGTCATGTGTGTAATCTTGGTGCTGATG
>JAADWZ010000121.1:0-68874 GCA_023336445.1 Pythium dissimile | reverse complement strand
GATCTTCAACAAGTGTTTGTGTGGGCTTCTGGAGCAAAAGACAGTGGTGCTGGTGACGCATCTGCACGACATCATAGCTTCGGAAGCTGCCAATGTGAAGGTGCTGGTTGAGAATGGCAAGGCACAGGTGACCTACTGTGACGGCGTCAAGTCGCGTCGCGAGTATGCGAATCTGCATACAAAGGCTGAGGACAAAGCAGTCGCGGCAGAGATTGATGTGGTGGATGGATGTGAAGCCTCGGCTTCTAAGCCAAACGGGTCGCTCGTGGAGGAGGAAGAACGCAGATCTGGCCGAGTGTCATCAGCTGTGTTAAAGGCATACTTCAAGGCTATTGGTGGATATCCCGTCGTCGCGCTCTTCATCAGCATTCTTGCTCTTTGGCAAGGTTTTCAAGTTGCGAGTGATCTGTGGCTGAGCCATTGGACTGGGGGCAAGTCGGATGAAGTGATGACAACTGCTTCTGTCAAGTATAACGTCGGTGTGTACTCGTTGCTCGGCCTCGGAGCAGCTCTGTTCGTGCTCGCTCGAGCTCTGCTTCTCGCTCGTGTTGGTGTCGTGGCTGCTCGATATCTATTCGATGAGATGACGAAGTCGTTGTTGAAAGCCCCGTTGCGGTTCTTTGATGTGAACCCTATCGGTCGAATCATCAACCGATACTCGGAAGACGTTTCTGCGATTGATTTCCGGATGCCATTTGCGATTTTCGGATTGCTTGTTTCGCTCTCGATCAACATGTTCCAGCTGCTCACCGCCATTTATGTTATCCGCCTTGCTGGGATCCTCGTCCTTCCACTCGGATGGATTTACGTCCACGTGAGCGCGTTCTATCTCAGCACCTCTCGTGAAGTATCGCGTCTATTGAAGACCTCGACATCCCCGATCTTGAGCCATGTAGCGCAAAGTGAAGAAGGCGTCGCTGTGCTTCGAGCCTTTGGTGAATCCTATGTGGACCGTGCAATCCAGACGAGCTTCTTTAACATTGACGTCAACAATCGCGTGTGGTACGCGCAGACTGTGACCAACCAGTGGTTCTCTATTCGCGTCCAAATGGTCGGTTTCGGAGTCGTCGTCATGGTCGTCTCAGCTCTGCTTGTCCTCCACGAATATTTGACCCCGGGCATGGTGGGCGTCGCCTTCATGTACGCAGTGAACGTGGATCAAGAGCTCAGCATTATGGTGCGCAGGTGGACTTACCTCGAACAGACGCTGATCAGTCCAGAACGAATCTTGGACTACATGGGGATTCCAAGCGAAGGGCACCCGCGCGACAGCATGGCAGTAGCCCAGGAGTGGCCGCAGCGAGGCGCGATCTCTTTCCGCAATGTTCAGTTTGCGTACAAGCCGGAGGGAGATCTTGTTCTGAAGGGCGTGTCGTTTGAGATCAAGCACAATGAGAAGATTGGCATCGTCGGCCGCACAGGTGCTGGAAAATCGAGCTTGACGATGGCGCTGTTCCGCATCACCGAGCTCGTTTCGGGAACAGTTTTGCTCGATGGACTGGACATCTCGACTGTGAACCTGCAGCTCCTACGATCGCGCATGTCGATCATCCCGCAAGTCCCTGTACTGTTCAAAGGCCCTCTTCGCGCGTACATGGATCCGTTCAGCGCGTATGATGATGCTCAGATCTGGTCAGCGTTCGAGAAAATTGGCATGAAGGACACAATCAGCGCTCTAAATGGGAAGCTTGACCACGAACTCAGCGACAACGGCGAGAACTTCAGTGTGGGCGAGCGGCAGATGCTGTGTCTCGCACGCGCACTGCTGCGCAAGTCTCGTGTGGTGGTGATGGACGAGGCGACAGCGTCGATCGACGTGAAGACGGAGCAGAAGCTGCAGCAGATGATCTTACGCGAGTTTGAGGACGCGACGGTGCTGACGATCGCGCATCGGCTGTCGACGGTGCTGGACTCGGACCGCATTTTGGTGCTGCGCGACGGTCGCGTGGCCGAGTTTGACTCCCCCAAGTTGTTGGCGCGTGTGGACGGTGGTGTGTTTCGCGGGCTGGCGAAGGAAGCAGGGTGTCTACCTCAACTCCTCAGCAGCGATCAGTGAGAGCTCTATATGGGACGTCATATATCTATTTAGCTAGGTCGGCTGCATCTCTTTGCGCATCGTCAAGTGCGGAGAGAGAGGTGGCATATCGCTGCAAATGGCGCACTATTCCGGTGTTTCTCTTGCATCATGCACGTTGCGGTTGCGGAGGGAAACTTGACCACCACTCTCCAGTTGAATAACTAACTTCAATTGATTCAGTGCGTAATTACACCACTTCATTGAACAGTGATTGATTCGTTCGTAAATAGCGTTCACATGTTAGGTTTGGGTTTGTTTCGATCTGTCCAGCCCCTGGCGCTCGTCCAGCCAACCAACCAGCAAGTGGGCATTCTCCGCTTGAGTGACACTCCATGGCCACCAACGTTGGGTTTGTTGGCGCTTTCCCCATTACTTTGACGCTAAAAAAGTAGAGCAACGGAACCAACGACCATGGCCATCAGCAAGGAGCAGCACGATGAACTGTGCGTCACGTACGCCACGCTCGTCCTCTTCGACGGCGAGGCCGAGGTCACCTCGGATGCCATCGCCACCGTCATCAAGGCCTCGGGCAACGAGGTCGAGCCGTACTGGCCGACGCTCTTCGCTGGTCTGCTCGGCAAGGGCAACAAGATCCTCGACCTGATCTCGTCGGGCGGCCCGGGCGCGTCCAGCGCCGCGGCTGCGGGTGGTGCCGCCGGCGCCGCTGGCGCTGCCGTCGAGGAGGAGGTTGTTGAGGAGGAGGCCGAGGAGGCTGTACGTATTCTGCCGTCATTTTGGGCGATTTTGGATTGGGGGGAGAGCCAAGGTGCGAACTAATCATTCTGGCCTGTGGTTTTGAAATGAACAGGACATTGGCGGTGCCGCCGACATGTTCGGCGCCGGCGGCGGCGGCGACTACTAAGTCTGCTCCAGCGTCAACGCTTTTCTCATCCCGTATCATTAGATCCGAGGCGGCGTGGTGGGTGGACGGACGTGTGCAGGTTTCGAGTGGCGTCGTGTCGCCGTCGAATCCGCGTGTGCGTGCGTTGCGCTTGCCAGTCGTCGAGAGGTCGCTTGGCCCAAGCAACATTTTCTCCATGAAGCCCACGCCATCATATGAATGATAAGAAATGGACCACGGTCGTCTGTTGTTTCCCGAGGGACCCACCCCCACCCGATTTCTCGATACTCGTCCGTCTTTGCCGTCGAGTGCTGTCCCCTTCCTCACAGGCTCTCTTCTCCTACCCGTTCAACCGCCCGTTCCGGTCCAGTTAGTTCCAGACCGGAGTCGGCACCCTTTCCAACAACAGTGAACCCAGTGGACGAAAAGACAAACAATCTGGGGTACAGCGACGTCGACGCTGATACGAGTCGACGTGGATTATATTCTCTCTACAGCTACAGCTGCGCCTTTTTGTCCTGGCCCTGGTATCCACAAGGGTGGTACATATATCTACAACAACCATCTACAGTATGGACGGATCTAGGTCGAGATGTCGAGCCGCTCGGCGCGGATGAAGATGCCGTGCTCGGGCGCGCACTCAAAGTACTGCACGTTCTGCACGGTGCCGCTGTGCTTGCCCTTCTTCTCGACCAGCTCGATGCCGATCCACTGGCCGGGTGCGAACATCGTGGGGCCGATGTAGCGGATCACGCCTGGCACGTTGCCCACGTTGATGAACTTGCCGATGCCCAAGGCCACGCCGTTGATCTGGACAACGTTGCCGCCGCCCTTGGAGTTGCGTCGCACGCGGGGCGGCGCGCTGCTGTTGGCGTGGACCGTTGGCACGATCGGCTGGCCGGTGGAACTGGTGTTGCTGCTGCTCGCGTAGCTGCTCGCCTTGCTGAGCTTGCGCTCGGCACTGCTCCCGCTTGGACGGCCGCTGCTGTTGTCCGAGACCGACTGACGCGAAGGTGGGCGTCCCGAGTGCGGAGGCTTCCCGCGCGCGACCGGAGACGGCGACGACACGGCGATGTTGTGGATACGGAACGACTGATCGCGAAGCAAGTCGCTGATGGAGTGGAGGGATGAGCTGCGCTTGCGTCGCAGTCCTGGCGGACCCGGAAGACCGTCGATGCTGCCCGTGCTGCTTCGCTCGCTGTCGTGTGTAACACGAGAAGGCAGGGGCGGCTCTTCGTGCGACTTGATCTTGGGTTGAGCGGCACGGATTCTCGTGGACGGCGAGTCGACGACCCCTGAAGGTCTCGATGCGGGTTGCCGGTCGTCCCGATGCAGATGGCTCTGGTTATTCCACCCCATGGGCTCCATTGCGTGTGGATCAAATCGTGGGGCTGCCCGAGCTGACATCATGGGCCGCGGAGGCTCCACCCCTGTGATCGAGAGCCGTCCAGACGGAGCACTCAACTCGCGCACTAGCGGCGGAGGGGTCCCACCACGTCCACGCCCACCACCTGGAGTACCGCTCGCGAGCATGTGGATTGGCAGCGAGCGCCGTCGCGCCAGCATCTTGGCGCGGTATGCTTCGAGCGCCGGGTCCGTCTGCCCCGAACCACGCTTAACCGGGATGTGGTCCATGTCGAACAGCACAACGCCCTTGCGGCTCTCCTCGACGACAGGCTCCGAGGTCGCTGGGGACGACAGCGACTGCGGTGGAGGACTGCGTTCCCAGCCGAACGCAGTGATCGAAGTCGGCGGCCTCGGCGGTGCGCCTACTGAAATTGGAGGCGGAACGTTCGCCCTTGCTTTTGCGTGGGAAGGCGGTGGCGCAATCGCTGCAGAAGCCGTCGCCGCGGCATCCTCAGCGAGTCTTCGCTCTCTCGCCGAGCGGATCGCATCCTCCATGCGCTGGATACGGTCGTTGTAAGTCAGAATCTCACTGGCACACGTGCTCGCCTCCCGGCTCATCATCGACGCCTCGGACGCGTCTGAGAATGCCACCGAGTAGTTGGACGCCAGCGACATGGTGCTCATTTTGCGGCTGATCACCGACGATGACACCGACGACATCGACGCGGACGTGTCGCGCAACGACGCCGATCCGTTCTCGATGGTGGGCCTCGACCGGCTACTGACGTTGATCTCTTCGAGTGATTCGTCCGAGATGCCGTACCGGTACAGATCCCAGAGCTGCTTGTTGAGCAGGTTTTCCTGCGACGGATCGGCCAGCGTCGACGCGGACGCCCACGACGCCGACGCCGACAGCAACACATCATCATAGTCCGAGCTCATCGACGAGCGCGACTCGTAGCTAGACTCGTAGCTGGATCCATAGCTGGCTTCGTGGTCCACAGCGTCGACAGTCGCCTCGCCGTAGCGGCTGTCGTGGAACTCGTAGCCCGAAAACTCGCTGGGCGGCGGCGAGCTCTCGTACGCGTCCATGATCACCACCTCTTCTTCGTCGTAGTACCCGCCTTCCTCGTCAAACTGCGGCTGGTAGTGGTACGGCAGCTCGTCCTGGTCGTCCAAGTCGGACATGCTCTGCCTTCGCGGCAGAACAAACCGCGTGGAGCGCGCAGACGAGGACGAGGACGAGGACGCGGTCGTTGCGCTGCGCGCGCGCTCCTGTGGTCTCGTCTCATGCGGATCCTCCAGCATCTCAAAGCGCTGGCGCCGCTGCTGCTCATGGCGCTCCAGCGCTTCGTACTCGCGCGCACGCTGGCGGTCCATCTCCTTCTCAATGTCGTGTTCCAGCGACTGGCTGGCTCGTCGTTGCTGTGGATACGAAGCCTTCTGTGGGTATTGCAGTGGTGGTGGTTGGTGGTGGTGGTCGTACCGCTCCTCTTCTAGCTGGTGGTGGAACGACTCGTACCCGCGCTCGTGGTCGTAATGGTGTTCAAAGCTGTCGCGGTCGTAGTCGTCATACTCGCTCTCTGGCTGGTTACTTGGTAGACGAGACGGCCTAAGCTGCTGCTGCTGCAGCAGCAGCGAGTGCTGGCGCTGGTGGTCTTGCTGTTCTTTCACCAGTCGCGTCGGGATAAACTCGAGCGCCATCTCGATCAGTCCGGCGTCCTCGCCCTCAAGCGGGAACCAGTGCGGGCGGAACTGCATGTTCTGCGTCGCGAGGCTCTCGAGCGTCGTGCCAAAGCTTCCGAGAAACAGCCCCGGCAACGAGATCTTGGTGTGCGCGACCACGAGGATGCCGCACACGATCTCCACGCTGAGCTCCGTTTCGACGCGCAGCGACTGGCGCGAGAGCGGGATGCTAAAGTGGCCGTGCGCATCGTCGCGCGCGTCGTCCTGGTCGCGGCGCCAGCGCGGGTTCGCCATGTTGCCGCCGTAGTTGCGGCGCGTCTCGTAGATCTCGCCCACGTCCTGCGTCGAGCGCGAGCTCGCGTACACGCGCAGGCGCAGTCCATGGCGCTCGTACATGGTCTCAAACAACCGCCGGAACACGAGGTGGCGCGCCTGGTACACCCACACATGGAGGGAACCTTCGGGTAACCGCACCGCGTCCGACAATGGCGTGCGCACACCCGCTCGTGTCGGCTTTTGCTGCGGCGGCTGATGCTGGTTGTTGTTACTGCGCAGATCAAAGCCCGTGGTCGGCGGCACGAGCTTGTGGATACCGCGAGGGTACTTGGCGTCCGGCTGCGTCTGCGCCTGCGTTGGCCCGCCGTACCGCTGGATGAACTTCATCTCCTCCGAATCTTGGGGCTGTGGTGGGTAATGCGAGAGTGGTGACGGCGGTGTCGCACCAACGCCATCAGAGTGGTGATGGGGCTGGTGATGGTGTAGCGGCTGACGGCAGTATGCGGCTGCGGGCAGCGCCGCGTCGTCCTGCGCGTGCGACGGGACCTGCCACGTCGACATAGACGACGCGCCGCGCGGCGCAGTCATTGAAGTCACGGGCAGTGAGCCGCGACGCGGCTGCGCAGGCAGCGCTCGTGTCCTGGTGGCCATGGCGTTGCGTGCGCTGTGGAGAGGGCGAGTCAGCAAGACAAGACGCCGTTTGAAGTGAGCGCCGTCGTTCGTGGTCTGCGGAGGGATCATGCACTGCATGATGCAGAAGAGCACAGACGGAAGGAGAAAGAGAGAGCGTAATCCATGGAAGGAATGCTATGTGTCAAGAGCACTGGTGGTGTCCAGACTTCCTTGTGGTTTTTTTCTCGGGAGGGGGGGAGTCATGTAATGTTCAACAGCAGCTGGGCATGTGTGCCTTCGAATTTTCATTCCATGGAAAATGTGCAGAATGGCCAGGGCGGCTCGTCTGGTCCATTTGACAAGATCTTATTCTGGGCAGGTGATCTGATTGGTGGCAACACGGAAATGAAAGTGCTATGATTGGGTGGAAATGACCGAGGTTGATAACATAGATGGTTAAGAACATAAATTCAGAATGCAACCATGGAAATGAAGGAGTGACTACAGACAGGCACGGGCTTGAGCTGTTGCGGTGAGGGCGATGATGTTGCATTCGCTACATGAGCTTCGAGCTTCGTGCATGACTGAACATCCCAGCGCAGGAGATTCCATTTCGCCACATCGCGGGACCGGGTGACGTGACCAATGAGACGGAGGGAAGCTTTGTCGGGATGGCTCGTTCACGAGATGGAAACCACTGTGAAAGTTCCTGCAATGGCTTGTACAGTCAACATGGCACAGTGTTCACCGTTGCTGGTACTAAGTGCCTCGACTCAACACCACTCAAAATCACCTTTTTTTCTCACCTCACCTAACCTACTACAGCATCCATATCTCAATGGCTCCAGAAGTGAATGCAGCATTCGCAATGCGAAGCAGCATTGCACCCCATGAGCAGAGGATAGACCCTTCTCCAGCAGACTCTGCATTCGCCGTATTAGCTGGTAGAAGAGGCCTGGCATAGCCCAATAGGCGCGATCACGCACAGAGCGTTGCTGGGGATGTCGAAGACACGCCCGAAAGGTTACAACGCACTGAACCGTACCCCTGATCTGTTGAGCCGTTTCTCGCACGTGCCTCGCCCTTCGCGGTTCAACTTTGATTTGTTGCCGTATTAAACCGAAGGCACTCAAGGCGAGCTCTGCATCTGCCCCGCATACCGAGGTGTTCAAAGTGGACACGCCGGTGGCCGCGGCCTATCACGGTTCAAACTTGGTGAGGAAAACTCTGTCGCGTGTGGAGACTATACCGCCTTCCACAATCTCCGTGATTCGTCCCCCCTGATATTAGTAGATACGTACTACATGCTGTGGCAAATTTCGACCGTTCTCGCCGGCACACGCGGCGTCGCCGCACGGATCGTCGTCGCTGTCGTCGCTGCACTTCAGTGCCGCGATGGGCACGCACACATCAAAGAGATCGACTCCAGATCCTGCACAGACTAGACAATATTACAAAGATCGCACCAGCTTCCCAGTCATTAAACAGTAGCACTGTACGTACAGTACGGCACAGTACCAATCCGAAATTTTCATCAGCAGTAGGAAATGATTGTCTCTCTCTCTGCAAGCTCAATTTCAAGGAGAGATCTTTTATATCTCCTCGAGGCACTCACTCAAACTGATTTCTCTTTGGCGACGACTCAGTTCCTTAAGCTGAAGAACTCTGATACACAGTCTGGGGTCTTTTTTGCTCGCACGAAATCGAGTCCTTCTTGCTCACTTTCGTACTCGTCATTCGCAAACTTTGTCCACTTTGTCCACCATGGGTGCCACATTTTCGACCGTACCCCAGGCACCCAAGCTGTGCTCAGACAATCGCATCGCTCGACCAGACGAGCTCTCGTTTCAACAGGCATGGCGGAGTGCGATGGCCTGGCAAGACGAGCTCAGAGAGCATCTCTCCGTGAGTCTTGTCATAGACCAGGCAGACCCTTTCGACAGTTTGGTCGAGAGCTACGCGTGGGTTCGCTTTGAACTGCCGTACGTAAAATACGAAGGATCCCGCAAGGAGGTCGACGAGGCGACAGCAAGTGCGTCGATTGCACGTGCGGCAGCGATCACGTGGCATGCACTGTCGCGCTGCTCTGGCTACGACGGCAGCTCGAATTCAACGTTCTGGAAGCGAGTGTTTTCGGGTCTACAGCCGGTGAAGATACGCCCTGCGAATAGCTCTGTCCAAGATTCGGTGGATTTCTTTAGTCGGCGTGGCCATGATTTCCCACGCTTTGTGCTCGCTCTGCAAGGCCGTGTGTTTCAAGATCAAATCGAGGCTGTTGTTGGAACATTCTGCGGACGTCCCGGTTTCCCAGCGCAGCTCGAGATTCAATCCAAGCTATCGCGTGTTCTGGCTCAGCTGGAATCGCATTCTGGTCGATCCCGTGACCGCCTGTCGTCGTTGGCGTTGAGCGTATCGTTGCCCCCCTCTGTCTTCACATCCATGGGCTCTGCAATCCCATTGTTTTACGATACACGGGCAGATTGTTCCGAAGAGCCGATCGCGTTTGCCCCAAATTTCAAGCTCCAGCAAGTACGAGCCAGTGGGCTCATTAAACTTGACGACGACATAGACACCCAGCGCTTCGTCGATTGCCTCAATCGCTCCCAGATCCAAATCGGACCGCTCCGCATCGCGTCGAATCTGGGCGATACCACACACACTGAGTTCGCACGAGCCTTGCACACGATCCTTCGCACCGGTGTTCCTATAGTTGGTCCACCACTCAAGACGACATCACTCACCTTCCAGCATAATCGCCTCATCGATACTGCTTTTCATGGACTGTGCTCTTCGCTCCCGCATGCTACCTCCGTCCACTCACTGAGCATCAGCGTCACGCAAGAAGCCCGACTATTTGCCACGCGTGACATGCCGTGGCTGGCGTTTGCTCTTTTCCATCCAAACGCCAAGATTTCATCACTACGACATCTTGAGCTTCGCGATCTAACCGCGGACGCCGAAGTGGACGACGTGCTGACGGCCATGTCGGTGGGTAATAACCTCATGCAGCTGCTCAGTGGAAATCCGCCAACGAGTGACGCCTACTATCGTGGCTTTGTCGCGAGCGAAGCAGGGATTCACATGCAACCTGATCAACATGCGGAGAAGATGCTGATTGGACCGGACAATGAGGCTATAGAGGTCGATGTGTGTGGGATCTCGTCGACGGATCGCGCAACGTGGGGGGTCTGGGTGGCAGTTGTGGTGCCTGGGTACGGGCTCGGATGGGTACTCAGATCAGCGCTCTACGCTGTCAGAGGCTACGCTCCTTCCACACCACAGCTCACAGGACTGCGGCTAATATCTCCTACCCACTGCCTTCCCAGCGCACCAATCACGAGCTGTCAAGCACCCGAGTCTTTGCTGCAGTTTGTGAAGGTGTTCGGGTCGAACCTCGCGCACTTGGATATCAAGAACTGTGGGGAGGTAGAGGCGCCCAAGATCCAAGATCTGCTCTCAGCGTGTCCTCGACTAGAGCGGTTGGCAGTGGAGCACAGTGGGGATCTCGGGAAGACTCCTCAATACTGGCAACAACTCAAGGAATTATCTCTGCGGCTTCCACGAGGAAACTTAGAGGCGGCGATACCCCCTCCTACCACGTCGCTCCACCGCCTCACCGCGCTCCGCTTTGACTTGGCCAATGCCAAGGACTTTGATCGTACTCGCAAAACCGTCGCTCAACTTTTAGGTATTTCTCCAAGCCTCCGACACCTCCATTGGCACCATGAGATACAGACATCCAGTCTGGAGTCTAGTCCAGTTCGACGTTCATACGAGCAGATGCGACGAGAGTCACATCATCGCGTTCGTCAGCTCCGCGTCGGACACGATTTTGGGTTGAGTGCGCAGGGGCCGTTCAGTGCGAGTTGTGCTCTGGCGATGCTCAGTGTCGTGTTCAGCAAGCAGGATGATGATACGCCGTTGGGAGAGCTCAGCAGCGATTTGCTGCGGCATATCTTCCAGTTCGCCACCAGCCCTGCACATCGCAGGATCTGCATTGACGTTCGATAATGTGAATCACCAGAAACGGTAGTTAAGAATCGACGATTTTACAGTACCTACGCCCGCCTTTTTTTGCTATGGCAGAGGCTTATGGCAGAACCAAGCTGGCGACGAACCTTCTCACATCCCGTCTCGAGTGGTATAGATCCGCTGCGGTAGGGTCTACGAGCCAAGTACTCTTGAGGTGGAGCTGTCTTTCAAGGATCAGAACCGCACCCGTTCTGGACCCTGTTAAGCCTGTTGGACACTTGTGGTCGAGTTGGTTGTCACAGTGCCGATCACCCAAGATTGAGTCCATATTGGATGCAATTCCGATGGGTTCAACCCCGTCAAATTTGATAATCACACGTCGCATAATACTGCATCTTGAAGTTGGCATTTCCCTGTTTGGTTGGGCAACGACCACGCCACGCCATCTAGAATGCTGCATCATCGCGACTATTTGTATTGGTGTTTTAGGTTCTAAACGGTAGAGATCCCAACACGAGCGAGTGACTGGTGGGAGCGGCTTTCGACAATATCAATTGTTTTGCGGCCGTTGCCACAGGTCAATCAACAACTATTTTATACCACGAATCAAGCAGTGAAAACCACGCCACAAAATCCATGCAAGTCCTGTTGGTTCGTGAAACAATGGAGATCTCTGAACTCTGGCAAAGCCGCCACCGAACAATTGCCACGGTCGTCGCCTTGTAGCTCAAGCGCGGTCGGGAAGTTTGCGAACACCGCCACGGCCTTGACAAGCCCACTGATGCAGTTGGCGCACAACTAGCGTACCAATATAAGTTAGTTTTTGTATCGTTGAGGTCTGTGAGAACGCGCTCATACGAGTAGCTGCAACTTCTGTGCAATTTCCCACTCCGCATTTGTGTATTGCATTGGGCAATATACTCGCGCAGCATGATGGTGACTCCACACATGGGCACATCTATGACCAACGAACCGAGCAGGAGAGCTGGTGACTGCGAGTGTGGATACGTAGGGGCACTGCTTGCGTTTAGTTGCTCAGATGTGTCTGACGCTCTGGACGCTCATGGATGGAAGCGATGGGGTGTCCTTGCGATTCAGTTACTGAAGTCAGCGCTTCCACTGGAACAAAAGCTGCAGGTTCAACTTCAGTACTGTAGGAAGTTCCAGGCTGTAGAGATGTTCCCAGCTTGTCGAAGAGGCTGGTGCATGCTGTGCAGTTAGGCGAGTTCTTGTTCAAGTTGCGGTAGGTGGTTTGTGCATCAAATCCATCTTACAATTGGTTGTAAATACGATCTGAACCGTCTTGGCTAGTTGTGATTGGCTTAATTGTACGATTGCTGAGCTGAACCCACTCCCTATTTGCACCCATCTTGGGCAGCTCAACTAAAACAGTGTGTACAGTTCACATGGGACACGCTGAGGATGGGAAGATGGAACAAGCTGTGTAGCACCCCCTTGGACGAAGGCTGTCTATCAGTGCTGTCTTCAACGCGCTCGACTTCACTTGTCTGTAGATTGAACTAATTTCACCATTTGCCTCCCGCCCACCAACGTCCCCTCTCTCCCCCTCCCTTCCCGACCAAGCATGAAGTGCATCGCATCCTCACTCGCTGTCGTGAGCTCGCTGCTGCTCCAGACTGTAGCCGCATCCAAGTACAACGCCATCTGCGTGTTCGACGAGCTCAAGTGCGGTGGCTCGATTCAGCTGCGCGAGTACACGCCCGATACGGCCGACAAGTGTGAATCGGGCGACTGCGCCGCGATCACGGCTCCTGGCGCGACGACGTTCTCCACTCTCCCGACCTGCACGGACGACCACGTCGCTGATACCGAGAAGCACCTCAAGGGCAAGCCGTATGTCATTGTCGAGAGCTACGCCAGTGGCTGCAGTGGAGATTTCACCAAGGCTGTCGCGGTCGTCGCGACGGGCACGTGCTACCCGAGCAGCAAGGGCGACATGAGCTACAGCGCGACGCTTGGCGCGACGGATCTATCGGTGAAATGGATGCAGTACATGGACGCCAACTGCTCTTCGGACGCGATAACCGTGAACTTCAAAGTCGGTGAAGTCGACAGCAAAACCTGCGTCGGCGACACGATGAAAGTGCTGGCGGTGAAGCCGGGCGGCTCAAGCGAGTCAACGCCGACGCCAAGCACGACGAGCGCGGCGCCAACGACGACGTGTCCTCTGTGGCTTGCAGCGAGTACAGTGGTTCTGGCGGTAGCTGCGACAACGGCCTAAACTCTCGGTGGCTATCAAGCCCGAACCACGCTTGTAGCCTCGAGAACCAGCATATGGTCTAAGCGCTGACTGATTGTTGCTTGCATACGATGGAGGTCTTTTTGTTCGTTACTCCTCGATCCAGAGCTGGGGATCCACCATTGACGTCCATGGTCTAAAGCTCATTTGAGCCGGAAGTCCTACTCATCGCGTTGCTGGCGGTCGTCACCTGCAGCGACGAACGGCCCTCCGCGGCTGCGCATGTAGTCGTGGAAGCCCATGGAGAGCAGCAGCAGCGTCACGATCGCGCCTTGGCCGTAGATTCGCGTGTGCATGATCTGCTGCGAGCGCGTGATCGAGCGGTTGGTCGCCTGGAATGCAAAGATGCTTCCCACCAGCGGCACGCCGACAGTCACGAGTGAGCGGTATGGGTGGTCGTACACAAAGTTGGCGAGCCGCTGATGCATCTTGAGCGTGGCGCTCTCCTGGAGCTTGACTTCAACATACGACGGGTCGAGCGACGCGAGATACTTCTCCGGGTTTCGCGTGCCAGCGACGAGCCGCTTCTCGGTCACGATCACAAACGTGGCGATGGTGGACGAGACCACGAGAGCGGTCTTGCCGCTGGCGCCCAGCCTAGTGCGGAACGCCGGCCAGAACTTGTGCGCCGCGACGACTGCCGAGCTGGCGAGTGCTGTGGTGACCGCGGCGGACTTGAGACCCGTGGAGATGGCGTGCGACGAGATGATCTCCCGCGCTTCCTTGGAGTCGGGGGACGCGAAGGTGGCCATCGTGGTGAGTGTGGTGGTGGTGGGGGATTATGGGGATGATGGGGATCTGGAAGATTGGGATATGAGAAGAAAGCAAGAGACCGAGACGCACACTCAGAGCCCTCTACGTCAGTCCACGGACAGCAATTGTCCTCTATCCTACACTCTGGGCGTCATCATGCTGACTTGGTCTCCCTTCACGATGGTCTCACGTAAGGTTGGGCATAATCCGTCCCATTCGAAGCTGGAAGACAACGTCGGACACTGGAACTTTTGGATCCGATTGGCTGCTTTTCGTCGACAACGGGATCACTGGGTCCTGTCATATACACGTCCTAGATCTGTTGGTCGCCAATGTGGTTGCGATGAGATGTTTAGGCGGTAGGGGAGTCGCCGCCTCAACATCGCTATCAGAGTGGTCCACTTTACTCCTCTCAATGGAACAATCAGGTGGTCCACGCAATTCACGAAAGTATAATCAGGTCGAAACTAAATTTCTAATCTAATCACCGATACTTCTGTGAATTCAAAATCCAATTCTTCCACATTCGAGTCTCCCCACGGGTGGACCGCCCCATACGTCGAAGTAGCACAGCACAGCACAACACAGCACACGAACGAGTAAGTCAAGAGACAAAAGACAAGAGACGTGGTCCCATCAGTCACCCGACGCCCGCGCAAGCCAGAACGAAGCCAATGAGCGTCGCTTGCTGTTGCTGTTGTTGCCTTGCTGCTCTTGCTGCTGCTGCTGTTCAAGCTCGCCTGGTGGCGGGTCGCGACTGCGGTAGTGTAGTCTAAGTCAGCGACAGTGGCGAATTCGTCGTGGTCGCTCGCTCGCTGCTCATTCCGCAATTTGCGACGTTGCCCAGCAACCGACCACGCACCGCCCACCGCCTAGCTTCCGCTTCCGCTTGCCTGAGCTTCTCCTCAGCCATCGATCTTCTGCCAACGATGATCTATGCGATGATACTTCTCTGCTCCACGGCCGCGCTCCCAGCGCTGTCGAGCTCCACGACTGCCGCTCTGGTCGGCACCGCCCAGCGCGCATGCGCATGCGCGTCTGCGACCTCCTCCTCCACCACCACCACGACCGGCGCCGCCACCGCTGCTGCCGCTGCCGCCGCCACCTCAGCCGCCGCAAAGACCACGGCCTCCGCCGCCAAGAAGGCTGCCACGATCTGCGCCGACGCGCTCGCGGATTTGTGGACGCCTGTCAGCTCGCGCTGCAGCGTTTGTTCGGCTTTGGCTTTGGCTTTGGCGTCGAGTTGGGCTGTGGTCTCGGCTCCATCTCGGACGTCGTCGACGCCGAGGAGCCGGAGCCAGAGCCGCCGCCATGCCCGCGACCACGGCCACGACCGCAGCCACGCCCACGCCCACGCCCACGTAGAAAGCGATTGACTTGGTGCCGGTGCCCGAGCCAGAGCCAGCGTCAGCATTCGTTCTGGCTTCCACTCCAGCACCTACTCCAGCTCCTCCAGCTCCTGTACCTTCTCCAACTCCTGCTCCAGCTCCTGCTCTAGCTCCTGCTCTAGCTGTAGCTGCAGCTGCAGCTGCAGCTTGTGCTCCCGTCCCCGTCCCGGTTCCAGCGCCAGGACGCGACTGCGCCAGCCCGATTCCACGCGAGGTCGCCAAGCAAGAGCTCTACCGCGACGCCTTGGCCGTTGCTTACGAGGCCGCACTGATCGAGAGACACGAAGCGTTGGGGTCGGTCCCCTTCGACACGATCTTGCGACTGATCAGCTGCGTGCATCGGAAGAACGGCCGGCGCGCGTTCGATCTGGATTATGACCTCGCGATTGTGGACATCGTGCTGCGCGCTCGTGTGCCGCAACGTCGAAGTTGCGGCGACCTTCCTGCTCATGCTGACCTGGATGGCGTGGTATGATCTGCTCGTCGTGATACGAGCGCTCTACCCGACGGACTCGACATTTTTGAAGGAGCGCACGTCGATCACTGAGATGTTCACGCCAAAGTAAGAGCAGCGAAGAGTTCTGCGGGTTTCTTAGCTGCAGTTGCATTGGTCAAGTCAGTCCAGAGCTCGCCGAGCGGATCTTGAGCAAGTTGACCTCCGATGTGGAGCGGTACGTGTGGGTGGACCGCGCCAAGAGACACCCCTAAAGAACAGCTTGTTCGAGCACTACTTCCGCAGCCTTGAATATAGGCAGCACTGGCCGTTGAAGTAAATCCCTGCCAAACGTGATATAGACACAACCAACAGTTTCCACTGGATGATTTTGACTCGGAAACCCTTTGCAACATGGGAAAACCACCGGCAAGACTAAGGCGGTGGTGTCCTCCTCCTCTCCCCCAGCCAAGCGCGCGTGGTGCTCACTGAGCGCCGTCCCTGGGAGATCGCGCTGGCCGTGAGCGCGCCGCTGCAGAACTTGACTCGGAGACAAATATCCGCTCGCAGATGTGGCGGACGGCTGAACCGCTTGCTCGCTGATTTCAAGAAGGAAGAGTTGGTCGGGCCAGAAACTACGAAACCGTGGCGGCGGCTGGGAAGGAGCCGATTCTCAAACATCCAATTCACAGAGTCGAGCACTGAAAACCAAGATCCAATTGTCGTGTAAGAGTACCTTCTGGACCTTACCGAGATCATGCACTAGTGCAAGGTTCTCACGCCAATCGTTCACTTAGCACTAACAGACGAGCACATTGGAGTAAAAGCGCTGTCCGTCTTCATGAATGCGACAGCCAGCGTCCGATCCTACGACTAGGGCGTGGTCGACAGCCTGAAGCTCTGTTTGGGAGTTGCCAGCGGCGAAGAGAGTCACTCGTTCGATATCGTCGACGCGTACGACTGAGTAGAGATCGAGTTCCCGGACCCAGAGGCAGCTCACATGGCTGCGCGATATCTGTGTACTGTGGCGCATCGTGGCGTGCTGTCCGGGCTTCAGCGGTCGCGAATATCCGGGCTTCTGGTAGCGTCTGGTGGGCTCGCTTCAGGTGCTGACCGCTCGCTCGCCGTTCTTGGTTGATGACGCGCACAATTTCTTCTAGGACATTGGTAGTGACGACCCACCGTCACCACAATGGCCTCGAAGACACTACCACGTTCGCTCGGTTTAGACTGAACGCGTCCAAGGAGTCAGATGATGACGCGTTCTTCGTCGATCGTGGCGTGCGGATCTCACGGGTCGTGAGAGAAAGCCTGTTCAGACTGACACAGCGTCTAACCTTATAGCCAGGGTTTTTGCATGGGAAATTCGGCTGCGTATGGACACTGCGCAGTTTATTCGACCGGTGGACATCAGTGTGTGGTATCTTCAGCACGACCGTACCTACCGGATATCCAGAAATCTGGCACGGCTCGCTCAGGATCTGAACGCGGATCCAGCGTCCACGACCGATGTAGACGAAGCGACAAGCTTCAGCTCGGTCCAAACGAACGGCCAACTGAGCTGGCCTCGTCTGCCACTCGGCACAGTGTGGCGTGGCCGATCGGGCGTGGGTTGAGCAAACGAAGCCCTGGCTGAGCTCGCCGAGATCCCTACGACCTGCCCGCTGCAGCTTGCGACCGTCACGGTATCTCTCCATTCGCATATCAACGCCGAGAATGTCGAGCGATTTGTTCAAGCTGTGTGCCATCTTGGTGAGCAGCAACGCAAGGGTGCATTAGATTGCTATCTCTGGTATATTTGAGCGACCCGATGCCGCGGCTGGTCGAGGCGCTGTTCTCGGCGCTGTTCTTGGCGCTGCCTCATAGTAGCACGAGCAGCACGGTCCAGTCGCTTCAGCTCAGGTGGATTGGATTCGGAAGAGAGCGTCACGAGTACTTGTGGCCGTGGTTATCATGAGGCACGCGCTCTTCCATTGGCAGCTGAAACAGACGTCGCTGAAATATCTAGAGATCGAACACAAGGACTTGCAATGGCCGGAGTGTGTGCTTAGTCCCCAGGAAGCCAAGACCGCGTTGATCAGACTCTTCAACGTCAAATTATCACAGGAGGCGGGGTTTGTTAGGCCTTGATTACCGTTCGTGCCGGCACGACAAGTTTCGTGTTCAAGTCGTTGATGGGTCTCGAGCGACAATCCTTCGGATGTGCGACTCCGTTGACGGCACAGATCTCCAATGGCGCCACCACGATCGAAGAACTTCCCAAGGCAGTTCACGTCGTGGTTCCTGGAATCGGCCAGGCCTAGATTCCCACGTACACTGTCACTGCCCATGAAGTATTGCAGATGCCGGAGCGTTCGTGTCTGCCAGGTCTCCGCATCGTCCAAACGGAAATCGATGCATGAATTGACGCCAGGTCGTTGCTACGCGCGGTTGGTCCCCTCAAGTACCTCGATATTTCTCAGCTCGGCGAGATCGAGTCTGCGACACCTCGGGACATTCTCGTTGACTGTCCGACGTTGAATATGCTAAGCGTCCAGCGCGACGGCGCGTTTTGGCGCGAGTGGAGTGCAATGTCGAGACGTTACCGGTGCAGTTGCAGATGCTGCGACTTGAGGTGGACAAAGACCAGGGCAACGTCCAACCGCCGTCAGCCGCGGTGTGGAAGACGTGCTTGCGAAATCTCACTGAGCTTATGCTTGTGACAGTGAAGAGCGACAAGCTCCATCGCTCGATTATGCAGAAGATACTGTGAGAAGGCCATCTGGTGGAACACTTTGTGTGGAGTACTTCGCGTGGCGTCGGGAACAAGTCGCTCCCATACTCAAAGCGACGAGCGCTCCGCCGTGACATGCTTGATATCAGCGACGATGGGCGATCGAGCAAGCCAGAGCGTCCATTCTCCACGGCTGCAATGTGCGCGTTCATGTTTGCAGCCAAGCACAAGAAGACCAGCGCTATGACTCAGCTGACGCCTGACGCAACCGAGTTGATTTTCTCCCATGCAACTCCCGATCATGAAGCGCAGTTCCTGGTCGTATCTAGGCAAGCTTCGGTGAACGATTCGAAATAAACGAAGATCATCAAAACATTCCATATCAAAGTATAGTAGGCAATTGTATGGGGTTTTAAGCTTCAGTTCGCTTTTCTCTACGTAAAGGATCGATCGAGACACAGCTGTTTAGTGCGCACGCTCGTGGTACTCCTCGTCGCGCTCGTCGAATCGCCCGCCGCGGTTGCGCATGTAGTCGTGGAAGCCCATCGACGCGAGCAGCAGCACGACCACCGCGCCCTGACCGTAGATGCGCGTGTGCATGATCTGCTGCGAGCGCGAGATCATGTGGTTGTTCGCTTGGTACGCGAAGATGCCGCCCACCAGCGGCACGCCGACGCTTGCGAGCATGCGGTACGGGTGGTCGTACAGCGTGTTGGCCAGGCGGTGGTGCCACTTGAGCGTCGAGCGGTCGTAGACTTCTTCCTTGACATAGTTGGGGTCCAACGTCTCAATGTACTTCTTCGGGTTGTGGGCACCGGCGACAAGCGAATTCTCGGCGACGATCACAAAGCTAGCGAGCGCGGACGAGACCACGATAGCGGTCTTGCCGCTGGCGCCGAGATTCCGTCGGAACGCCGGCCAGTATTTGTTGGCGGCGAACACGCCGGTGCCGGCGACTGTGGCGGCGAGAGCGCTGGCCTGGAAGCCGAGCTTGGTCGCGTGCTTGGAGATGATATCACGGGCTTTGGTTGAGTCGGGCAAGAGCTCGCGGTGTTCAATGGTCTGGCTCATGATGTTGTGTATCCGGAGGCTTGCGTGGTGCCTGGAATGTTAGAGAGTGACGTACGAGATGGCATACGCCCAAAGCCAACAGAACAACTGAGACCAGACGCTCAACGAAAAGATCCTTGTTGCTGAGACTTTGGTGCTCAGATGTGAGACAGTCGTTCTGTTTCAAAGAGCTGCTCCTGTCACATATCCATACGCGCAACATAAGCAGTCGTCCACTTCAACTTGACTGGGGGATTTGCCTGGAATGACGAGACGGGAGAAAAATGGTCCACGATGGAACGAATGCTCATGTCTACAGGTTGACATGTGTGGAGTTCCGTGATCATGTCCGAATAACGAACAAACACTCTGCTGATGAGCGAAGTTGTTTCTTGCTCTTGGTGAGACCCAGGTGGTGAGTCATCAAGTGGATCCAAGCGCAGCCACTTCCAATGTGCTCGATGCTTCGGATGTGGTGACGTGACACTCGCTGGCTCACGGGGACAGTGCTTGATCTGACCAAGCGAGAATGACGGTGGGGGGGAGGGCAATAATGATGGAGAGACCATGAAAGGTGAAGTTCGGCTCACTCTTGCTGGGGATCGCCGATGTTTCCATCTCGACGGACGCTGTACGATTCTCGTCACAGTCAAAGTAGGACAGCACCGCAAGTTGCGGGGATGATAAACGATAGCCGTTGCGGTACAACGAACACGGACCGCACGGCGGCAGCTGATCGTTAATGTCTGTGTACCGAACTAGTATGTCGTTTTGATACAGACCGTGATGGTGGGGACACATGGCGATGATCTGACGCAGAATATGAAGACCAATGTTCCCAAGAGGCGACGACTGCGCTCCTGTCTTTTCACTGACCCTCGCCGCGGAAAGTTTTCTCCGTGATAGGCGCATCCTATACATGCCCAGTGTGAGCTGAGATAGAGCGTCATGGACGCCAGGAACGATTTCGTCGAGTCGCTTGGACGAATCATTCGGACCAGACGGACATCAACACCAAAATCCTCGCTTGGTAGCGCTTTGACCAAACGACGGGTCGGTCCAGCACGAGCCATCGTGGCTCATTTAAAGCTCTTTAGTTGTGCGCACCTCTCGGGGCTCGAGTGCCCGATCTGAGCTGGCACCCAAGAGTGAGCTGACCAGGCCAAAGACGCACCGTGAAGCGACAGCACAAGTTCAAGCTGCTCAAAGGTGTCATCACGTGACCCACGATCGGGTAGTGTGCTCGTAGACGACGCACACGTGATCGGCTACTGGCTCGACCATGTTGCACTCGAGCATGTCGTCGGCCAATACATAGCCGATCCCACCCCCCAGGAACGATCACATCGGTACGTGAGCCATGCCACACGGCATCCATGACGTCTAACGAGGATTGGATCTCAGTTGAGGTCTGTGTCATCGCTACGGTTTAGATGGATGAGATGTGTGGCAATGCTAAGCACCGCATAAGCGTTGTCACTTTACAGGTGCAGATCTTGAATTGGATTCCATTCGCAACATCTCGCAGGTCGTTCGTGAGGATCTGATCCACCAGTTGTTTCGCTGACCTGGCAAACAACTTCAGCGATTTTGGAGCTGACGCCAGCGCAACCCAATATCATACAGCAGACACGAGATCCACGGCATAGGGAGGTGCAGCGCTGCGACTATAGTTGAAAGTGCGTGCGTCGAAAGTTACCATTACGTCGAACCATGCTGGCCGGTTGCCATGGTCGAGAGCAGCGCGCCGGCCAGTTTCGATGTTTGTCCACAAAGACACCAATACTATGTACAGTAGTGCGCGCGAAATGTTTCCTGTGGTGTTAGCTGCCACGTGGTCCACCAACTACAGAATCGCTGCAAGATTCCTTGCCTTAGAAAAACGCGTGTTCGAGCAGTGCGGCTCAAGCTCTACAAGACCACGATCATGGCCTACAGTGCTCGGATGGATCTTAGCATCAAACACGCAGCAGTGAGTGGTGTTGCCACAACACCAAAGACTTCTGTCGTGCTCCTGTCTTTCTATTATGATATAGATACACATATCAGTTGAAGGATTTCGAAACCTTGAACCGGCTCTCGTAAGTTTCGACCCGGACCCCGCACTCGGCCCAAACTGACATAAGTCGTCGACTTCCACTGGTTCATCTCCCTCGCTCAGTGGTGCCTTTTTCTTCGTTCTTAGGGGCTGCCAGTGATTCGTTTCCTGCCCGTAGTTGTTCGGCATTTCCCAATTTCCTCGCCTGCGAACAAGTCCCCTCAAGCCTCACATTACCTCCCGCTCCAAGATGCAGCAAGACGAGCATGGACATGGCCCCGCGTTCGAGGGATTATTGCGTTTGCCTTCGACCTTGCCTCAGGCGAGATCATAGTCGTACATGGAGCTGGGAGTCCACATGATCGCAACTGTCCCACGGCCGGTGATCCATATAGACTGGGTCAGAATAGGGCGGTAGAATCTGAGCTGTGGTCTCAACTGTTGCCAACATGACGGCCTGGCAGTTGTCTGCGTGTATCAATGGGTTGATCTCTACGACTTAGTCCCTGGCTCGTCCAAACTGGCACCAGCAGTCCCCCCACTGCTTGTTGAACACGCCTCCAGAGCGGTACACGGGCAGCGCACACCAGCGTCGCGAGTCATTAAGCGTCGTCGTGCGGCCGTTGACCGTGCCAAGCAACGAGTGGCCGTCCGACGAATAGTATTTCCAGTTGTTGAGGCACTCGCCGTCATTCGCGTTGCTCGTGTACTTCCAGTGGACGCCCTCAGTGCCGCCCGAGCGGTAGGCGTTGAACATGCTCCATTCGCTGTCGTCGTTCTTGAGGGTGCACGAGTATGGGCCGTCGGACCGCGAGTTGTAGTACCACGACCAGATGCCGTCGCCCGGTCTCGGTGTGCAAATTATCTGTTGAATTTGACCAGCCGTCCCGTTCGTCGTGGCATTCGTCGTCGCGCGTGAAGGGGCGTCCGCTGCAGAGGCGAGGCCCAGCGCCACGAGGCACGGGATCAACACAGACGGCGATTGCTTCATAGTGAGAGAATTTCTTGTGTCGTTGAAAGTAGAATTCGAAAGTGACGATGTGGGTTGGTCTCCGCACATGTGTACGTGAGGGACACGCGGCCATGTGCCCGTCCCGCTAGAACTATCCAGGGGTGGCAGTTCTATCGTGAGAGTCTCACGATACGCTAACGTGAAAACTCCCCCGCAAGACACGTTGCAGTGTTGGATGGATCGCGCAGCCTATCTGATCGTTCCCGCGGAAAGAGCGTCTTTCCTCGGATTACTGCAAACCGGTTCCACTGCGGGCAAAATATCAGAGAACCTCGAGTGACGCGTGATGCGACGATGCCATCGTGACAATCCATTGTCACAATACAATGATTGTGGAGATACAATGATTCACATATTCGGGTGGACCTCGCTAGTTGCTTCTCTACGCTAATAGGCGAATATCTGTACGAGTGCGAGCGCAGAGAGTGTAGTGTTTCTTGGAGTTGTTGGTGAAGATCTTCATTTTCGTCTGCGGTTGCGCGAGGACTAGTTTGGCTGTGAGCAAGGAGCAGGGGTGTCGTTCGGGGGTGGAGAGCTTGAGTTGGCTCACAATGGTGAGCTCGGTCACCGTGGGGCCAAAGGGTTTGAAGTTTGATCAATCAAAAAGTACATGTCGACAGGCTACTCCTCCGAGAAAGTACGAATATCGCATGTGCGATGTGATGACTTACTTGACTAAAGGACCTACGCTTTCATAGAGGCTTTTTCCATCATGGCACCGCCAATCAATAATATGCATTCATCCCCAGTGTCAAAATGGGATCAATGCGAAATGATCATGTACTATGTGGAGTCGACTGTGGATTTAGGGAGCTAAAAGTCTACTGCAGAGCCAGTAACGATCCCACACATCAAGAGTTTTAGTAGGAAGTTTCTACCCTGCCTGATCTTTCTACGACCAAGCACATACAATCTTGGCAACGATATCAGTATTGTACAATCGATCTCGAGCTGCACTATGTAATGCATTTGCATGTGGCTTTGTCTCTGCGTCGAGGCTTTGGCTGGATCCAGGCTTCGTCAATCGCTTTCGTCAAAGAGTTTATGAGTAGTTCGACAGCGTCCGCGCCCACGAAGATACCGTTCTGGGGATTCTGACGACGCTCTCGCCATCGAGCACTTGTACTAGCGGGATGTGAGGCGTCTTGGTGTGGATTAATTTTCAAAGCAACATTTACACAGCTCAAGTTGGACCCATTGCTGCAAATGCTTGCACCATTAAAATGCAAACCTTTAGAAGATCGAATTCGACAGGGAATCGAATCATACAGGACGTTGAACACTGCTCTAAATGATGATGGACTTTGAAGAAACCCTCCATCACCCCGCCCAAATGGCCACCAAACAGCGCAAGAAGAAACTGAGCGAGCGCGACGCATGGGCCGCCGCGCTCGCGTGGCGCGAGCAGCTGCAAGGCTGCGTCCGACTTGAGACAGACACTGCTGACGACGTGTCGCCATCCATCGTCCCGGTGTTCGCCTGGGTGGTGTTTGTGTTCAACGGCTCGCTCGCCGACGGACTCAAAGAGGTGAAAGACACCAAGGCCACTGCTGCGAGTGCGCGCGCCGCGGCTATCGCATGGACGGCGCTAAGCTGTTGCAGCGGATACGGCGCGCGCGAGAACCCGCACTTTTGGCGCCGCGTGTTCTCCGAGCTCCTTGCGCCGTCGGCGTCCAAGTCCCGCCAGGCAGTGGCGGGCAAGACGCATCCGTACAGGACGCAACGCCCCATCTCCGACGCCGTGCGCTTCTTTGATGGGCGAAATCACGAGTTCCCTCGCGTGAAGATCGTGGCCAAGTTCCCGCAGGACAGTGACTGTGTCCGCGTCTGGTTGACGGATAGTGAGGTCAGTGCTGATCGGAAATTGCAGAAACTGCTGGCGAAGTTCAAGCCGTTTATGGAACCGATGCTATGGAGCAAGCGGCGCATTGCGGTTGGTGTGGAGGGGCTCCATATTGAGGAGATCGCGAAAATTGCTCAGAGTATAGACATGCCGACTGGATCGACAGTGGAGGCGCCAGTGTTTGTGCTTGATACGGTGGTCGTGCGACGCCAGGATACCCGGTACACAGCCGCCATTCAGGATATCTCGACCCATAGCTCCGCGCAGATCGTTGTGGACGACTGCGAGTTCTCGCATTTGTTCCACGTTCGCCGAGGAAGCGTTCCGTCGCTTTTGGCGGCGACTGGAGCCACGAATCAAGCGCTCTTTGTGGTCCGCTCACTCTCGCTGGCGCGGTCCATCGGATCTCGCAGCAAGTTCGCGGTCGTGTGCTCTGCACTGCCCCACATTCGATCGATCACTGCCGTGCAGCTGACATCGGAGCGGATGGATATGAAGGCACTGAGTCCGCTCGAGTGGGCGTGGCTGGGCTACGCCATTTTCCATCCGGATGCTGACGACAGCTTTTCATTCAGTCGTCTGGACGTCCAGCTCCCCGCCGAGAGCCACTTGGCGTCGTTCGCCATCGACATTCTTCAGCGCATGGCAGCGGGAAACAACCTTCTGACCGCGTTGACGCGCCATGCGTCGCCCTCCAGAAATTACGTCACGGCCAGAATCGGCACCTACGTAGTTGCAGAGCTGGACTCGCTCAACCGCGATGATCTGGAAGTGGTGCTCTATCCCGAGTCGAGGGTTACGCTCTGCAGCTCCGTATCCGATGTGAAGAAACTCGATGCCAAAGTCCAGGTCGTCATTCCAGGCTATGGACTCGGCTGGATTTCCAGTAGCAGTATCGCAGAGCTCGTCATGCGTCCATCTGGGTTATCTTGCGTGCGCCATCTACGACTAGCACTTCCCGATCTCGTGGATCAGGACGGTCAATTGGACCAGGCGGCCAAGTCTGCTTTGCTGGATCTCCTGTCTGTTCTTGGAGGGAATCTGCTGTCGCTTGATATTGCGGACAGCCTCCCGTTGAACGAAGATACTGTGCGATCTATTCTCCAGCGGTGCCCATTGCTCAGAACATTTCGTGTTTGCCACGATGGGCAAATCTGGTCCACACCAGGCGGCGAAGATCCATCGCTCCCTCGATTGCAAGAGCTCGAGATCTCCATCGATTCCATTTTGGACCCCAACGTCTGTCTCTGGCCGCTTCGGTCGGCGTCTCTTTCGGAGTTGACAAGTTTTCGACTAAAAACGATTCAAGCGGAGAGTTTTTTACCGACGCACAAACCGTTTCTCACCGCTCTTGCGACGTACCCGGGTATTCGCTATGCGCACTGGCTATACGCAAAAGGCCCTGAGTACTCGAGCTACGACAAGCGTCGGCTTCACTCGTTGTCGCTGCAGCGGCAGTATGCAGTTGGCCACAGCGACGTCTCCCAGGTGCGCATGACAGTGCAGGCCAAGGTCGCTTTGGAGAGTGTTGCGCGACATGAGTCCATGGCGTCTTCTGCAGTCAGTCAGCTCAGCACGGACATTTTGATCAACGTGTGCAGCTTCTCAACCAGCCCCGTGCCGCGCAGCGTGTACATTGGCAATGACAACTACTACCGCAGCTCGTACTGATGGCGCTGTCGCTACGAGTGGAAAACGGGGAAGGAATCCAGATCAGCGGAAAGGATGGGACGACATCTCGTCTCCGGATTTCTGGTTCTGAAGCTAATGTTGGTGTCGTCGATGCCTGGTCACATCAAGTCTGTGACTTAACGACGAGGAAATCCACGACGATGCTGAATGTGTCCGCTTCACTAAGAAATACTCATCAACGACGAAAGCCCCTGGTGCCTTCTAGCCGCTGTCGTGACCTCAACACCCCCGACACTCCAATCGCGCGTTGCGTGGTTTTGAAGAATCCGAGTGTTCGCCTGGGTGAAAATGCTGGCAAAGATCAGTATTCTCAAGAAACGATATCTTAGTCCGGTCCAAAGACAAGAGACCAACGCTCGCGCACGTCGAGATTCAAACTGTTCCATGCCGAGCAAATGTTCGATTCGCTTCGAGTGTGACCCGATGACCAATACCAAACATGCCGTATTGATGTGCGATCGATATTGCCACACGATGTACGTTCAAGAGCCTTCATTCATAGATCTCGTGGCATACACGATCAATCATTCGAGTCATGACGTGGTCCAAGCTTATCGCTTTGCGTTGCACTTGGTGGTGAGGGCATTGAGCAATGTAGCGCATGTTGCGGTTCCAATGGAAGTTCTGGCTTGGCTTCACCGCTCTTCGACTCCGCTCGGCCTCTGTACACTCGTGAACAGAGTATGAAGGATTTGCCGCTCTCACTGTGTTGCACAGTGTGTGACTAACAAGGTTCGCGAGGATGCAAGCTTCAGTGAGCGCAATGCGTTTATCGTGGATGCTCCCTCACTGTGTTGCACAGTGTGTGTGGCTAGCAAGGTCCGCGAGGATGCAAGGTTCCACCTCCACAAGCGAAGGATGACAAGAGTTGGTGGGGAAGACAAACGTCATAAATGTCTCTTCAGCAACACCACTAGACTTTAGTTGGCAACATCACCTTGACCGACTGTTCAAGAGAAACAAAGTACTGCAACGACCCGTGAATAACGTCTCTTGATGTTTGCGCTTGCTCATCGACTGTGTACGCCAGATCCCTCTCCTAGCCCTACGAGTTCAAAGTTCCTTGGACAAGTAAACTGTAGAGAGTGAAGCCGCCATTGCGTGCAGCGGTATTTGTTGGGTGTAGGCTGTAGAAGTTGGTGACAGCGACTCGCAACTGTCTTCATTAAAAGTACTGAAGCCATCAAGCATATTGGAAGCTTTTGCACGGGCTCTCGACATGACAATGACAATGAGAATGTGGACACTGGATTTCCCAGTAGTCTTTCGTGTTTTTCTTGACCTGTTCTGGCTAGTCTGTTGAGAGATGAGATTGCAATCACCTCTATGATTGGTGACATGACTTCTCACGGTACTCTTCGACCATAGAGTCACCATAGCACAAACACTTTCACCATTTGATATTTGTTAAAATTTGAACAATGCAAACGGATGTCTTCCTCCCTGTCTCACACAGACACGGAACTCTTGAGCTCAGAATGGAATCCACTATTGATGCCAGGGAATCGCGCGCAGAGACACAGTCACACTTCTCTGGACTGGGCATCTCCATGGAATCTGTTCCAGTCTGACAGGTATCTGCTCAAAGCTCTCGGTCATTGTGCAATTTGCCTTCAACAGCCAAAGCTCCCCGCCGCCTCCCACTACGATGCAGTTCTCATCCGTTCTTCTCTCCGTCGCGCTCGCTGTCTCCTCTGTGTGGGCTGCTGAATGCGACCTCGCGGCTCTCGCTCCACTCGCGACAGGCCCTGCCGCCAACCAGTGCTCCAAGGACTCGGGTGTCTCGTTCCTTCCGCCGACGATGCTCACAGCGGACCAAATGCCCAAGCTCTGCGCGTCCAGCGCCTGCCAAGAGTTGATGGCTAAGCTCAAGAAGGCGGCCCCCAACGAGTGCACGATCTCGCTCACCAACCCTCCGACCCAGCTATACAAGGACCTGCTGACCCCGTTGGAGGCCTCGTGCGCGACCACGGCGGCTCCTCCAGTGACGACCACAGCAGCACCAGGAGCGACGACGGCGGCGCCGTCCTCTGCCCCTGCGCCTACCCCTGCACCTGCCCCAGCGCCAGGCCTGGCCTGCTAGACGGCGCAATCCTTCACCTCGGCACCAGCTCGAGATACATAAAGATGGTCTGTGGAGGATACCCTCATAGTTCACAGCCGAGTACATTCACTTGGCAGTTTCAGCCGTCTCCAATACGTGATGCGTAACATATCTCATGCAGCTGGCATCAATACCGATAGAAAATCAGATCTGAGCGGTTTCCTTTTGTCCCCCACACTTCCCGCGCAATCCAACAATCCAACTCGTTCACAGCATGGACCGACCACCCGCCCTCGCTTGCTCCTCTGACCAATCGCGCGCGAACGTCGCTCACCGAGTCGCAGGCATGGGCGATCGCGATCTCAGCAAGCGCTCCGCTCCAGGGGAAAGTGCGTCTCGCGATCCACGCGTCGCAATTCGAGAATCAGAGCTCGTACGAGTGGATCTAAGTGGCCGTTCCGGACCCAAGCAAGCCGCGCTCGGGCTGCATTGACGGTACGCTCGCGTGGCTGCGGCGCGCGCGTGAGGCCTGTGTGGTGTGGCATGTGCTCGCGAGCTGCCCCGGCTTTGGCGGCCAGAAAAACCCGACGTTCTGGAAGCGACTCGTCGACACGGTCGCGCCGAAACCTGCAACGACAAGACCCAAAAACAAACAAACGAGAAAAAAAGGATCAAGAACTGGAGCGAGTTGGCTTTGGATACTACTCGCTGGCGGTGCAGTTACACCGCGGAGGCGACGACAACGATAGTGATGCCGAATGAGAGCAACGACGATTTTGGTTTCGGCGGCATCATTGGCGGCGCCGGGCCGCCGCCGTTCGCGTCGGACGAGTACCGTTTTTTCACAGACCAAAGCGGCGCCGACCTGCCGTTCCCGCGGTTCCGACTCGAACTCTCCGCGTCGGCGATACTGGAACGATACGACCGCTCTGCCTATCATGGGGGGGGGGGTTGATGACTTTTCCATGTAGTCGGATGTGAGTGATGATGATGACGACGAAGAGCAGAAATCCGACTGGAGCAGTGCGATCAAGTCAGGATCCCAGTGGCTTGATCGGGTTGTTCGCACGTTTGCCGGAATGGAGGACAGTCCGGGTTCGTGTGAGTTAAACCTCGTGGAGAAACTCGCTGAACTCGCTCCGTTTGTGGACACCGAGCGCTTTTTCAAGACGCCGGTGGAGATTGGTGCTGATCTGACCGGGTTTTATCAGCTTCGAGGCATCGCAAGTGTGATTAGAGCCACTGGTGACGACGACAAGACAGCGGCGGCGGCGCGAACGCCAGAAGTGTGTCGATCGGCCTCTGCGACGGGAGAGTTGTTCTTTCCCAGCATTCATTTACCGGATTGGTGGTCAGCCCGGAGGCAGAGCTCGGTGAAGACAAAGATCTCGTAACGCTGACGGAAGTCGTCGAGTTGGGCACTGTGGGGATTCTAGATCTGGCCGTCGATATTGGCCACCACGTGAGTGACTAAGTGCCGCTCAACTTGATGCTGGCTCTTGCGAACAATCGACCGCAGCGACAATCCTTTTACGGCCAAATACTGTTGCTCAATCTCGGTGGAACTTCAATTCGTCAGATTGAGATCATCTTCTCGGCTCTTTCGACTGCTCTCGAACGATCTGTGCGTGGTGTGGTCATCGAGTCCTTGGGTTCAGGTAGGGCCGCCAGCGCCTGCACATGGATCTGGCTTGCGTGTCTGGTCTACCACCCGATGGCATCATTCGGCCATCCCGATCTCCAAGACCTGGATATCTCGGAAGCCGACGCAGCTCCCATCCGAACCATCCGAAACGCCTGAGAGGCTTATTTGCCTGATCCACGGCTCTGTTGACGATACAATGCCGTCATCTGATGCTGCGTTTCGACAACTGGATCAAGACATTGTTTGATCGATTGGCAAGTTTGCGACCACCGATATCCAGCGCTCGGTGTGGGGTGACGGCAGATAGACATCGCAGTAAGTTGCATTGTTGCATTATCTCCACGCATTCGTTATTTCCCCACGAACAATTTAATTCGTGTACCACAGTTCTCGATTCTAGGATTATCTACAAGAGGAGGGCATTCGTCAAATACCCGCGCTCAAACTGCATGTCAAATTCAGTTGGGAATTCCCCCGGTATTCACTCGTGTCGGTCAGTGTTCGTGCTTTAAGCAGTTGAATACCTGTCGACTGGAGATCATAGCTTGGCTACCAACGATAGCCCAAAGACACGAGTGGATCGTGTTGAAGATTGCAATTTACACGGAGCAGGCAGTGAGGCTGGCGTACATGGTTCTCGTCATCGTGCTGTGCCAACATCCGAACTTTGTGGAGACGCATCTGTGATAAATTGATCTGCCGACCCGACAACGCATCAGGCGGTCGTTGGTGCTCGCCTCCACTGCTCAAGTGGGTCGCGGTCGGCGACGGGCCGGCGCGCGCGGCGCCTGGCTTAGGCTGCTGCAGCACCTCTCCGGCTCTTCGCATCGCCATTCTGATCAGCTTTCTCGATCGGCCAAGCCGCAAGTTTCCACGAACGTGGAGTGTTCTCGAGCCTATTGTCACGGGCCAATCTTCTGGGCGCGACAAATACCTAATGAAGACTCCAAACTAGCAGAGATATTCGCAACCCTGTAGCAGTCTCTCCTGCCAAAGGACGAGGTTCTGCCTTCGCTCAACGACCAGAACTCAAGCGGTGCGCGCATATTCAGATCACTCGACGGCATCTGAATCAAAGTCTTCTGTGGTCTGTGTGGTCGGCTCTTAGTCGCTCATCTTCTGAACTTGGCCTCCTCGTGGTCGCGTTTAGGACGCATTGGTCAAAGACGAACCGATTTCTCGACCTTCATACCAAGCGACTAGGCAGCAACAGGTTGCGCGGTGGCCTACCCGAGTGGGAAAACGTACTGGATGGTATCAGAACTAGTTTTTGGTCACGACCCCGCGATCGTCAGGTCGGTTGCCAGTCATGAAATCGTCGTACAAAACTTCTTCAAAAATCCTGTTTCAGACTGCATTGATTCGTTTTGTTTGCTTGTTTGTTGTGTTTTATTTTCTTCTTCCTGTTTTCCAGAATTTCCATTTTTCTCCTCCAAACGGAACTTTCACGCCTCGCGCGAGCTGCTGAAGCGGACGTGCTGCTATGATGAGTGACGGCGGCTTCCGCTTGTTCCTCTCGCTTGTTGATTTATTTCTTCTTTTTGTAGTTGGGCTTGGGCGTCTCAATGAGCTTAGCAAGGTAAAAAAGCGTCATACCCGCGCTCGTAGCGGCCACAAAGCCCGAGGGGAAGAGCGCGCCCGTGTTGTTGTAGCGGTTGCCCATCACGACGGTCAGCGGCGCCGACACCACTGCAAATTTTCCGAACAACCAGGAAATCCGTCAGAATCATCAATTTTTGGACCTCAGTCAGTCCTCACGAAAACAACGTACGCAGCGAGAGGCCCGGCCAGAGCTTGGACGTGACCGGCGACTGCTTGTACTCCTGCAGACTGAGGTAGCCTACGAACGTGAGGAAGGCGCCCGAGGCGCCACCAGCGAGCGCCGATGTGGCCGAGCCCGAGTTGACGTAGCCCACCAGGCCGCCAATCCCGAGCAGCATGCCATACTGTAGCATATCATTTGAAAGCGCGTGAGTCGATCTATCCATCCACTTCACTCGCGCATCTTGAAGCGTGGTGTACGCACCGGAATGGTCAAGCAAAAGTCGTACATCTTGGCTAGTGACACTTGGCGTTCCGAGGGTAAAGAGCGGATTGAAGCAAGGAGAAGCGAGCACTGTGCCGCTGGTCCGAATAGTACCTCCCCCTGATGGGGTACTAATACGTCATCTTGTGGAATCCACTCTCATTAAGCATCCCTAGTATAGAGCTGACCAGTAGTTGCACAATAGAGACCTTGCGGACCTCAACTGGTTCTCTCATTGGCTATAATAATGCATCTCTCAATTCAGCCAATCACCACGCGTTATGTGAAGATCGGTGGTGCCTCAAATAAAAGACCCGTCTCTATTTCCTCTTCCGCATTGACGGTGAGACATCAAAGCCACAAAGCGGAAGAGGAAGCGCGCCACACTTTCGCCGACTTCACCACTCGATCTCTCTTCACCCACATACCCAGCGGGAGAAGTACGCAGTGTATCTGGTGCGCTACCGTCTCCTCTCTTGATCCAGGCGTCACTGCCAAAATTTGGCTCCGAATTGACCCACTCACTCGTGTATTTTTCCCGTCCCTCCGTCCAGTCAGTCACTCAGTCAGTCACCGTTCCCAGTTTCATCCTCACTCCACCATGGTCTCCAAGTCGAGCTGTACGCGTACACCCTCTCCTGGCGTTATCATCAAACGTCTATCCGCCGCCATGAGACTAACCTTGCTTGCATCCTCCCTACTTGTCATTTAGGCGCGCTGTGCTGCTCGCTGCTCTCGTGCTTTGGTTTCTTCTTCCTCGTCGCGATCGCCATCTTGGTCAAGACGCAGCCCGAATACATGAAGCTCGGCAAAGACGTGAAAGGCACAGGCCCGCTCTTCGGCTCGGCGTTTCTGTACGGCACGCTTTTCGTCGTGTCCACCACCGTCTACTTCCTCGAGGCTAAGAAGCAGCAGCAGCAGAACGTCGAGCTCGACCGGTTCCAGATGCTCGCGACCGGCCCCGAGGAGCGCAAGCCCTTACTGGCCAAGAGCTAAAGTGTCCAATCCAAACGTCAAGCGGTCAATACGCCGCGGCAGCAAAAGGGTTGGAAATCAAACTATAGCATGCATGGTATCAAGTTGTAAATAGGAGGGGGGTTGAATGTTGGTCGTCGCCACGGTCGACTACTCGATGACTTTCAAGAGCTGAGCGACCACGGCCACGGCGGTCTTGGGGTTGATCTTGGCGAGCACGTTGGCGTTCGAGTGCGAGGCGTTGGGCGTCGCGGCTTTGCTGGGCGTCGACGCGGCCGCCGCCACTTTGGAGGTCCAGGCCGCGACCTGCATCTTCTTGACCAGCAGCTCATGGAGCGCTCGCAGGCGGCGGTACGCTTCGCTCCACTGGTTGAAGACCTCCTTGGACGCGGCCGTGTGCGGCTTTAGCACGAGCAGGTAGTGCTTGAGCACGCGCGAGGCCAACACGAAGACCACGTGCATGTCGCGGTGCACGTGGATCAGATCCACCAGAGCGTCCACGGCACGCAGGTCGTCGTGGTCGACGGGCGAGCGCTCGCTGCTCTCGAGGATGCTGGGCAGCGTGTAGTTCTTGGACTCTTTGCGCTGGTACGAGGTGAGATTGGCCAGCACGAGCAGCAGCTGGTGGAGCAGCTCCACGTGCGGGCGACTGCGGTTGAGCCCGCGGATCGCCGCGAAGATCGTGTGTGAGATCTTGAGCTGGACGCACTTCCACGCGCACTCGCGCGAGTACCGCGTGCACAGCTCGATCGTGTGGCTGGCGAACAGCATCTCCTGGAGCCGCTTGCCGTGGAGAAGCATGTGCAGCGCCATCTCCAAGCGCGCGCCCAACGTGAGCGGCTTGGCCGCGTCCTGGACGTGATTCTCGCTCTGTGGCTGGTTTTTATCGGAAGCGTGATGATCCGGCGTCACTAGCGTCATGGTCGCGAGTTTCTTGCGCTGCTCGGTCACCGCCTGGCGCTTCTCATGGAGCCGCACCAGCATACCCCGCCACCACGACTGCACTCGACGCACGGAGCGCAGGTAGCCTCGCTGCTGTCGCGTGACTCGCACCACAAAGTTAACCACAGCCGAGTTGATGCACACACCGGCGTAGAACCGACGCATCTTCACGAGGCTCTGCCTGGCGCGCTTGGCGCTGCACTGACGGACCTTCCCGCGCCACGCGCGCTGAATGCGCGTCGCTGCGAGCTCGGCTCGCTGCCGTTCCAGCTGCTGTGCCCGCTCGAACCGAAGGAAGCGAAGCTGGTACTTGGCCGCCGCCTGCAGCAGCATGCCACGCCACCAGCGCTGGATGTATGAGGTTGCCGAGTGTCGCGTGAGCGTCCACTGCACGCGCGCGTACATAGCGCGGCGCAGCCGATACGCCGCCCAGCTCTCGGCGATTGAGTCGACCGCTTCCAATCTGCGGCGCAACACGCCGAACGAGAGCTGCGTCCACTTGGCCTTGACCAGCGCAGACCGGCGGGCTCTGTGGAGCTTAACACGCGCGGACACCCATAGCTGGATCCTCCAGGCAGCGGCGAGAACGCGGACGCGCGCCATGCACTGCTTGAACGCGGCATGGTTGTGCTTGAAGCGTCTGGACTGGACACCGCGCACGAGCGTTTGGATCTTGATAGCCGCCTGGCGCATCGCGACATAGTGCTGTCGCGCCAAAAAGCTCCGCACACGAGCCTGGACCACCACCGCGCACGACGTCCGTCGCCGCTTGGAAAGCGCAACGCGAAGCAGCCAGTGCTGGAGCTTCCAGCGCGCCATCTTCGTGTGGCGACGCGCTTGCGTGGTCTTGAACGACGCGTAGTTGAACACGAACTCGCGGTGCAGCTTACCCCTGAAGCAGGCCTGGATTTTGGTCGCCGCCACTCGCGACGTAACGTACTGCGTGCGCTGCCTGCGCATGCGCACTGTCTTCTGAATAGCCATAGCCGCACGAGATAGACGACGCAGTTGCACACACCGCACAAGCCACGAGTGGAGGCGCCACCGCGCCAGCCGTGCCTTGCTGCGACATGCCCGCCACTTGAACACAGAGAAGTTGAGATTGTGCTCCCGAGACTGCACGCCACGGATGCGAGCTTGGATCTTCACCGCGGCAGCTCGCTTCCACTGGAACGCGCGTCGACTCGACCACATGCGCACGCAAGACTGAATAGCGACAGCAGCAGTGCTGCGCTTCTGGTGGTAGCTCACCACCCGTTTCTTGCACCAGTGAGCGATCGTCCATGCGGCCATCAGTAGCTGCGTGCGTACCATCTTCGCGCGGAAACTCGCAAAGTGGAACTTGGTCTGGCGAGACTGGACCCCGACCACGAGCGCTTGGATCTTCACCGCCGCCGCTCTCCACCTCGCCATGCGCTGGGAACAAGCGTGCATCTTCCACGTTTTCTGGATCAACGTCACCGCTGCACGCTGCGTCTGACGATGCAGGACAAGGCTGCGTGTCCACTGCTGCACCTTCCACTTGGCCATCTTCACGCGCATCACCGTCGCCCGTCTTCGGAACTGGACAAAGCAGAGCACGTGAGATCGTGAGTGGGCTCCGCGGGCGAATGCCTGGAACTTGACCACCGCCGCACGCAACGCCATATAGCGATGCCGGGCGATCCATCGCCGAGCATGCTTCTGGATGCACACGGTCGCCCGTATATCACGCTCGTTCTTCAACCCGTAGAGTAGCTTCTGGCAGCAAATCGAGCGAACCAAACTCTGGATCTTGGTCGCCGCCGCCACGCGCTTGTTCACAGCAAACGTCCGCCACGCGAGCTGCAGCCGACACGCGCTGCGGCGCTCCACTTTGGCTCGGAGCAGCTGTGATCGGCGCTCGCGGTCCTGCGCGGCGAGCAGCTGGCGGAACCGCTCCAGGGCCGCTTGCTGTCGCCGCTTGATCCACAGTCGAACAGCGAATTGCACTCGCCGCGCTGCACTGCGCTGGCGGAGAAAGCGGCGACGCGCTGCATGGCACCGCCAGGTCGCTTGCAGCGCTGTCGCCGCTGCGAGCCGAAGCCGGCGGCCAATGATGGCTCGCGCGAACGACTGAAGCGTTCTTGCGCATCGCGTCTGCACTTTCTTGTGGAGCACTTTCTTGCCCGCTTCGAAGCGCTGCAAGTCCAGCATCTCCTGGTACCTGCGCACGGCCTCGCGCTGCTCGCGCTTCTGCGCCACGTTCAGCCGCAACAGGCTCTGGATGCGGCGAGCCGACATCTGCGTCTTAATGCGCTTGCACACCGTGCGGAGCGAGATGCTGGTGGTCACCTGCTGCCGAAGAGCGTGGCATCGCCAGGCTCGCTGCAGCGTGGATGCTGCCTCGACCTTGGAGCTATCCGCGAATGCATGCGTCCGTGCTCGGCGGAACAAGCGCTGCAGCGAGACCACCGCCCGGCGCAGTCGCAGGAACCGGGAGCGGTCGAACCAGGCGCTCATGTACCCTGCGATCATGCGCCCAGCGCGAAGCAGACGCCGACACCGCCGAATCGCGAGCCGCTTGACCGACGACGAGTACCACATGCGCTGGATCGTCTTGGCGGCGCGGTTCGTCTTGCGCCGCATCAGCAGGCGCACGCGCGGGCTGCGCCACCACCGCTTGAGGCGTGCCGCGGCGTGGATCTCGCGGCTGGAATCCATCAGGCGAGACTGCAAGTAGCACACAAACGTGACGATCACCTTCTCGTCGGGCGGGTTCGTCGAGTCGTACTGCTCGGGCAAGAGCACGGGCACCTCGCCCAGCTGCTTGACGCGATCGTTCACCAAGTGGAAGTGCCGCTGCTCATTCTCCAGCGCCTTCACGATGTCGCGCTCGGAGCGGATCGCGCGCTCGGAGCTGGCGTACTCGGTGGTCGTCAGCTGGATCTCGCGCTTGGTCAGCAGCATCGGGTGGTAGTAGTGGAGCAAATAGCACAGCGCTCGTCCGTCGGCAAACGACTCGGAGAAGTCGGCCACGCGCACAAAGTAGTGGGCGCACACCACGCGGCACCACTCTTGCAACAGCTCACGAACCGCCTGGTCCAGCCCGGGGCTCTCGTCGCTGCGGCCAGTGGCTTGTACTGTAATCGCTGCGGGCCGCGCGGCGCCGCTGCAGCACGCCTCGTAGAACTCCATCGACCGAAAGCTCATGCGCTGCTTGATCTGCTCGATCTCCTTGGTCAGCTTGTCCACGTTCACCAGCGAGCGCAGCTGGAACACGCTGATCAGCTTCCACAGCAGCGCCAGCGTGCGCTCGCGGTGGCCATCTACGACCGCCTTAGCCATGGTCTCGACCAGCTTGGCGTCTTCCTTGTCGCGCAGCGTCGCGAACGACAGCCGTCCCGAGGATTTCCCGCGCGCGCCGCCGCTGCTTCGAACGCTCTCCAAGAAGTCGCGGCCGCACTTTTCCTGGAGAAAGTGCAGGCAAATCTCCAAGTTGTGGATCTTTTGCAGCCGCGAGAGCGCTGGCACGCGAAGAAACGACGACAGTGGCTGGCGAGTGGTTGCCGCTGCTGCTGCCTTGGCTGGTGCCGCAGTCGGCGCCACTGTGAGCGTCTCCAGCAGCTTGGCCAGCCGCACGCCGTCGCGCAGATCCACCGCGAGGTTGGTGATTTCCAGATCCACTTCGTCGAGCGGCACTTGCTGGAAGCTGACCGAGTAGCCCAACTGCTTCAAGTGCTTGTCGATGCGTCCTTCTCTCGAGAGGAACAGGCGGCAGAATTCCGCGACGATGCCCTGCGAGTGCTTCACGTGCCGCGCGTCATCGTCGGCGAGCTGCTGCTTCTCATTCTTGGTCTTCTCTGGCTGCACGCGGAACAGGCACGGGAATCGCGAGAACTTGTCGGAACGCTGCGCGGCGGCGCGGTCGAGAAGCAGCACCACCATCAGGAACTTGAACACGAACGAGTCCATCAGCACGTCAAAGTACTCGCGGCCCGAGATCTTCGGGTTGGCCCTGCCCGTGCGCAGCGTGCCGTTGTGGCCCTCCACCGGCGTCTTCAAGTTCTTGACCAGCCGGTACCGGTTGGCGACCTGGTGGTCGTGCACGAGGTGCTGCAGAACCACACGCCGCAACTGCCGCGGCATCCGTGTCGCCGCCACTGCCTTGGCTGGCTCTCCATGCTTCTTGCCGGTGGCGGCGGCCGCGCTCTTCTCGGCGAGGTTCGCGCAGTAGCTCATCACGGACCGCAGCGTGCACCGCTCGTCCGCCATCGTGCGATGGCCGAGCACGGTCTCGAGTGCGAGACACAGCCACACTGGGTGGTAATTGTTGAGCAGCTCGATCAGTTCTTCCTGCAGCCCGACGTCAGCGTACGCCGGTCGGTCGCGCCGCACGACCAGCTTGCCTTCCGCAATCTCGTTCTTGAGGCTGCCCGCCGCCTCCGTGATCTCGTCGCTGCGGTACAGCTCCATCGCCGCGCGGGACCACATCGACTCCATGCGCTTCATCGCCAGCACGCGCAGCGAGGAAAAGTCGATGCGCGTTCGCACGCGCTTGCGGCCTCGCGCCGCCGTCGTCGTCGTCTTCGAGACGCTTGAGCGCCGGTGCGGGTGCTCGATGATCGCGCTCGGGAGCTCTTCGTGGTCGTCATTCTCGCCCATCGAGTCCACTAGCACAAAGTTTATCCATTTGGTGAAGCCCTCTTCTTGGCGCTGCATCCACTCTTCATTGGACAGCGTCTTGCGCTTCTCCCACCACGAGCCGTGGAACCCGCCAGTGGCGATGGCCCCCGCATCCTTGATTGTCTCGTCCTGGTCCACACGCATCTTCTTGGTCTTGCGATGGCGCGGCGGCGACACCACAAGCGCGACGGATTCTCGCCGCTTGGTGCCGCTCATCAGCACGACACGCTCGATCGGGTAGCTCACCGCGGCCTCGGCCGCTGCCTCGGCGTCGGTTCGTTGCGCGCCCAATAGGCTACTACTGTCGAGGCTCTTCCGGCCCGTAAGGTGGGTCGCTTGGCCCAGCGACATGCGCTGGCGCAGACTTAACGGCTTGGCCGCGGCCGGCACGCCGCTTCCGCTGACCTCGCACTGCAGGCGGAAGCGGTCGTTCACCGTGAACCGCAGCGTCCCCACCAGCTCTTGGTTCGCGTCCTGCTCCTTTGGCTCGAAGGTGATGCGCAGCGCCACTCTGCCCTCGGCGGGCACCGTGCACACGTGCAGATCGCACTTGAAGCGCGCGTCCAGCGTCTGCTTGGGCAGCGGCTCCCGCGTCGCGGTGGCCATCACGTAGCCTTCGTACTTGACGCGCGCGTTACCCGCTTGGCTCGGGTTCACCATGGTCAGCAGCAGGCTCTTGCGCTGGCCCACGGCCACTGCGCCGAATGCCAGCTCGGCCGCGCGCCCAAACTCGTTTACGACCAGCATGTTGCGCGGCGTGCCAGTATTCTCGTCGTGGACGGCGTCGCTCTCGCTCGCAAACAGCGTGCGCTGTGTGTTTGCGTCATCCTCCTCCTCCTCTTCCTCTTCATCGTGGTCGTCATATTCGCTGCGTCGGGGCATCTTGTTCGTAACGGGGGACCGCGTCGGCGACGGCCCACGCGGCCGCTTGCCCAGCATATTCGCAGTCATCAGCGTTGAGGTATTGGCGCGCGCGGGCAGTTTGCTGCTTTGCTTGGTGATCACGTTGACCACGTTGATCGCGCTGCCCGCGCTGCTGCGGCGCCGTACCATTGTGGGCGTCATCACGATGCCGCGTCTGCTGCTGCTGCTATGAGGCGGCGCTTTGTTCTCCTTGTTGACCGGTTCGCGGGCCGATTGCGCGGGCTTCACGGGCTCGTTCGAGCCCGCAAACGGGTCGATCGACGCGCGTTTGCTCCACTTATCGCCTTTGGGCAGCGCGCGCGTGTCCGCTTGCGCGTCGGAGCGCTGCGTCGGCATCTTTGATCGCTTTTCTCCGGCCGGAGAGTGCGAGGCGGTGCGTGGGTGGGTGGGTTGCTTGGTTGAATATGGAGCGGATCTGTTCGCGCCCAAACACAACGGGTGTTCAAAATTTGAAAACCAATTTAGGAATGGTGGATACAGTCTTGATGTTTATTTATTTACTCTTATAGACGGATTGGGTTGGTCGTTCTGTAAATAGCAGTATTAGACTATGTTTGCAGGATATCTACATATATAGACGAAACCCGTCCATAGATCTGATTGGCGGTTGGTAGTATGGGTTCAGTCTCACCTAAGAAAGATCACCATGTCCAAGCCGTCACTGTGGCGTGCTACGGTATTGGCTTGCAGCTCCCTGAAATAGAGAGGCCGCATCCAGGAATGGTCCTCTGAGTGTGACTCTCATTTCAGCGATGTGTCGCTACTCGAGCTTCTCCAGCAGCAGCGATTAAATCTAATGCACTTAACATGCTCAAGAGCGTTTCGCATTCTCCACCCAACTTGGCTAGTGAGAGCACTATGAATGGCGACGACCAGACGTACCCCACGAAGGAATTTCACGATCCAACCGGATAAAGATCTGTCTCGGTGCAAAACCGGAACAGAATTCGAAGACGAGGCGCACAATTTCGGGTCCAATGTCGGGTCCAATTCGATTTAGCGGTGACGAGTGTGTCGTCCGGCGGTGATGACGGATGCAGCTCAAAAATGCCACACGCGAACTGTACGTGAGCGGCACTAGCGCGACATCATGGACGCCACGAACAATTCCCAGAAGACGACGGGCGGCGTATCTGTGGTCGGCAACGCTGATCCTCGGACGTGGAATGCCAAACTCAGAACGAGGCTCCGTTCCACTGCAGGTCCAGTGCACATGCTGTAGTCGAGGGTACTGCGCTAGCACTGAAAGAAATGCCTTGCGATTATCCTCAAAGCGACTGGACACCGATGTTGTCACGTGGAGAACGCATAGAGAGTCCAGTTGAGGTGACAACAACGGCTGCAGTTTGTCCTCAAGCCACACGCGCTGTTCGTCAACTTGCCCTGCGAGCCGCAATTCGAGTTCTTCCAACTGCGGCGAGGAGGATTGAACAGGCTCGCTGCTGGGTGTCGATGCGGTGGACCAGTACGAGCCGTCGTGGCTGATGAGTAGCGTCTTGAGGCGTGGACATTGCCCCAGGATCGAGTGGATGTCTGTCGAACAAAGCGAGTTGTCGGTCGCGACGTCCAGGTACGTCAGTTCACTGCCCACAACAGACAGCAGATCCATGAGCCGCGCTGTCAACTCGGTCATGAGCGGAGTGTACGGTAGGCTGACACGCAGACGACGAACAGAGCACTCGGCTGAAATGGGCGAGAGCCGCTCGACGATCTCTTCACTTTTGACCCAACCGATCCCGCGTCCAGGAACGGCCACACGGACCCACGTGCGACCACTGGAGGACGACTCACACAGTGTGACCCACTGGTCGGTCGCCAGCGAAACTACCACATCGTCACAACCAACTACGGGGCGCTGCAGGATACTCGCTCCGGCGCGAATTTTCGTGCGATTGTATCCTGTAGTAGGAGCTCCAGAGCTTCCAATCGCCCACAGGAGGTTGTTGCCTTGAGCCATTGACATGAGAGTTTGAATAGCTGCTTTGTCGAACATGTTGAGATCAAGCACCAAATTCGAGAAGGAACCCTCATAAACCGCCCCACGCGGGGAGAAGAGCGCGTATCCTAGCCATGCAACATCAAGCTTGTCGACCTGTTGGCCTGATCGACTGTCGGTGCGATCGACCACCACTTGTTGAATCGATCGGATACGCGGCAAGGCCGAGCACCATGCTGCAAAACCATCGTGTAGACGGAGCTGCCCGATCTGGATTTGGATTGGATTGGACGGATCTAACATCAGCAAGCCGTCCACAAGTCGGTGCAAGTTGGTGGCACTCAGCGCAGAGTCGACGGTTGGGACGCAGAAGCTCACACCGGGGCACGCAAACAGCACCGCCACATTGCTATCGTTGACCATCTCTTCCCGTCGAAGACGCACGGCATGTAGCTGGAACCGAGGACCGTTCTCTGATGTGATCAGATCCAGATCCCGGCTCTGTCTCCAGTTGGGCACATTATGCAGTTCTGGTAGGCGCATCGAATTCACGAGAAGAGCGATGGGTGAAGACGGACCATCACTGCGTACGAACGGCTGCAGCATTGCCATCGCTGTTCGAAACCTGAGGCTCAACGGCGGCGCCGACAGCGGACTCAGAAACGCGCGCAGCACCACGTTCTCTCTACCGCAATTCAACTCCAATCGGACGACTGGGAATCCGCCGTCGACCTCACGATCGAACAATTCGGCAGCCGCCTTGGTGTCGTCGTCGCCATCGCCTGTGGAACTGGATGGACGCTTGCTCCGAGCATGCCCCAACTCGGAGAACACGCGCTGCCAGAACTGTGCATTCTCATACACACTGAATCCATGGCAGCGCTGCAGCGCGGCCCACGCGAGCATGGCTTCGCGCGCCGCCGTGGCGGCTTGTTCGAATGCAGTGTCGTTGTCTTCCAGCGTATCAAAGGCGAAGACGATCCACGGGATCCCGGTGGCTGCATCGTTTAAGATCGGATATTCGGAGCGGAAGCGTACGACGCTGCACAGGATCTTATGCCACGTAGTAGCGACAGCCCACGCATCTCGCTCGCGCAGCAAAGACGTGGACGGCGAGGAGAAGGAGGTGTTGCCCATTTGAGCAAGTGAGCTCTTGGCTCAATGATCTGCAGGTTGAAATAAGTGGGAAAGATCTTTCCAAAGTACGATTAAATGATTACTCCGTTTGGTTACTCCCCAGTCCCTTTGATTACTCTACCAGTGAAATAGAAGTTTATCCTGGGACTGATGTTTATTGATTCCTCATTCTTCCGTGTGAAAGACCGTGGCCGGCAGGTCCGCCATGCAGTTCGTGTCGATCTTTTCCACGTGTCCGCTGCTCATGATGAAGTCGCGCAAGATGGAGTTGTAGCACGGCGTGTCGGGCGACTCGGCCACAGCCTCCCCGCCGCAATGGGTCCCATAGTCAAAGTTGACCAACATCACGCCGTGGCCAGAGCCGTTGAGCTTCTCATACAGCAGCTCCCCCATCTGCTGCGGCGTGGAAAAGTCCAGACCGCCACTGAAGATCAGCGCGCCGGCGTGGTCCGGCAGCTCGAGTGGGGCGTTGATAAACTTGTCATGCTTGTAGAAAAACGTCTCGCTTCGGTTCGCTGGCAGCTGCGCCACGGCTTCTTGACACGCTAGCTCGGTTGACCCTGTTTGCACACAGTATGCCAAACTCAACAGATCGGTGTCCTGCGAGAATACGCCACCAATGAAGAAGTCGTCGCGCTCGGCTTTGATCGCCGCTGGCTGGCTCCAGCGCTCGGAGTACACGATGACGTTGTACAGAAGCGGGTTTATGTCGTTGAGTGGATCGAGTCCTTCCGGTTCCCAATCAGCTGGGCTCTCTCCAAAGAAGATCTTCTTCATCGTGGCCACGTCACTTGCTTCACAGCGCTGGACGTAGCCTAGCATCTCCAGTGCATCGACACGGCCTTTCGAGTCGCCTGCTCGGGTGGATAGCCACGTGCGTAGGCCCACGGACGGCGAGTCGTATCCGCTGGCGACCACGAGAATCTGTGCACACAGATTGGTACCAATCTCCTCATCCAGCTGGTCGATGAATGCTAGTGTCTCTTCCACGACCGTCTCACGAGTCTTGAACTGGATCGGACACTGCTCATCGTCGAAGCAGAATTCAAGCAGCCGGCGTCCGGAGCTCTGTATCGCCTGGTTCCAGTGCGAGATAGCCCCATTGACAGGGTCGTGTTTGGTGGTATAGACCACGACGCTGTCAAACACATAGCCCACAACCTGCGGTACACCAAGCTGGAGGATCCGCTCTGCGAGGTACGTGCCGTAGCTAAAGCCGGCGACGACCACTTCTTGTTCGGCCATGAACGTGTCTATGATCGAGCGGACATCCATCGCGGCGCTGGTGGTCGAAAAGGCCGCGGCTTGGCCGTCGTACTGGTGGTTGAGGTCTTTGAAGCACGTCTGGAGCTCGTCCAGCGTGAGCTGCCAGCCGCTGGGACTGCCAGCGGTCAGAGCCTGCGCGGCATCGCACATGAGGAACTCACTGCGGCCAGTGCCGCGGTGGTCGAACGTGTACAAGTCGACCGTATTGTTTAATTGGACTTGGAGCGTCGCCATGATGCCTTCCACTGATTCAAAAACAACCACGGCTAGACTCGAACCCCGTGCTGACTCAAATACATCTACAGATCACGTACTGACTGGAGATGCGGCACCCGGCCCGCCCTGCATGACGACCACGGCCTTGCGTTGGGCGTCGGAGCCTTCAGTGGCCGCCGCACCGAGCTGCCGCTTGGCGAAGAGGTCGATGGTCTTGTCGCTCGTGCAGACGCCGTCGTAGCACAGCGGCACCTCAAGCTCGGCGCACTCAAAGACCGCCATCTCGGCGAACGTGGCGTCCGCGCTGGCGGCATTTTCGGTCGAGAAGGCGCACGGATACCAACCGTTCACGCTGCTGCTGTAGTCGTTGGCATCAGATCTGATTGCAAGCGCTGAGGTGGCGAGCCCAAACACGCAGATGCGAAGATTCATTCCTGCCCAAGTGTTGGATCGTGACGGTTGTGGTTGCCTAGAGAATTGGTGAATGACACGATGTTGGATCCTGCTGCGAGTACAGCATGAGAACTTATTTGGATCTGATTGGATAGGGACAGGGTGGCAGATCATCCAAATTTACTTCAAGTGCTGAATAAGTACTATAGCTCCCATCTCAGATTGGCCACGTCATCAACAGTCCGATGACTTGAAGTTTGTATCGGGACAGAGTTGAACGCGGACAAAACTCAAGTGGCTTCATTCGGTTGCGCTGCGCCACCAGGCACCACTGGCGCAGCGTACCCAACTCATATTTGGGTGGGTTTCTTCATCCGTCCAAGTACAGTACACTTCAGGACCACTTCGATTCGTACTTAGTGCGGATATCTGTTTCCTCGACTCGGCTAAGTACGACAGGTCTGTCAGTGTACCCTCATAGGTACGAATCGAAGAGTTCATTGATCAATCAGCATGGGCAATACTTCAGGCACATCTGCGGCCGCGACAGCATTCGCTCCCACTGGTGACACTGCGCGTCGATCTCCCAGCGAAGATGAAGCATGGGACGTGGCGACTGCTTGGACCGAGGAGCTCCGCGAGATCGTTGTGGCGTCTCCGGGGATAGCGCACTATCGCGCCGACTCCCGCGGCGCCGCCGACTCGATCGTCCAATACACCGACTGGGTCGACTTTTACTTTCAGTGTATTCGCTCCAACGCTCGCAAAGACGTCACCACAGCTGTATGTGCAGCGCGCGCAGCGACCGTCGCGTGGTTTGCACTGTCGTGCTGTCCAGGCTTCAGCGGCGCCGAGAATCCGCAGTTCTGGCGGCGAGTGCTGCGCCACTATGACAAGTTCAGCGCTGCCGCTAGTGATACGGTGCGGTTCTTCGACCACCCCGACCGACCGTTTCCTCGAGTCCGAATTAATGGGAAGGCAGGCTTTGAAGATCTTCCAGTGCGACTTTTTTTCAGCACACCGCCAATTCAATGGCGGGACAAGAAGTTGGAGGCGGCACTGCGGTCACTTCAGCCATGCATGGACGCTGCGCGGTGGCAGCGCGAGATCCCCGTCAGTTTGTCCAGTGTACAGACGGCGAAGTTGGCAATCGCGCTCAAAGCCATCCAGTTCAAGCAGAAGCCAGTCGATGCTGCGCCGTGGCTGCGACTCACATCGGTGTTTGGTCGGGACGAGCAGCTTCCTGCTGGTGGTCCAGTGGACGCCATCATGGAAGATACAGAGGCTACAGTGTACGTGTATCAAGCCGGAATTGACGCGATCTTGACTCGAATACCACCTCTGCAAGATCTTCATTGCCTTCATATTGGAGACGAGGTTGACATCCCCAGCCAGAGGATCCAGATCGCCGTTGCACGGCTCCAAGAGCGGAACCCCCGACGCGCTCACGATGACTTCCAGGTCTGTTGCTCGATGCTTCCGTCCTGCCAGCTGGTCGCGGGTGTCCGAGTCAGCGATACGCTGAGTCGAGCTGACGCCGCCTGGCTAGGGTACGCTATCTTCCACCCGGATAGCTCGACGTATCGGTCATCGTTCAACGAACTCACTATCAAGCTGACGGCGCTCGATCTCTCCACGATCGCTGTCTTGGAGGGCATGGCGCAAGGAAATTATCTCGCACAGGCGCTGAATCTCACCAGTGAATCGGCTTCCGTCTACTACACCCAGGCACGGCTCCGACCAGGAGCAACGATCTATTCCAGCAGTGACGTCCAATCCAGCGCGTTGGTCGCGTTCGACGCGGAAGTAGTCATCACGTTGTGTGCTCTCCAGCCGACTTCAACTACCTTGATTTGTGTGGTTGTCCCAGGGCATGGGCTCGGCTGGGTTGAGCGAGAAAGCATCCTCGACTGTGTCGACAAACCACCGGCAGACTCGCGTATTCGTCGACTACATCTCGAACTGCCTCGAGAAGAAAACCCCGAGGCGACTGGTTTACTGGGGTTGCTCTCGATTTTGGGCGAGCACTTGAGCTCTCTGTACGTTGTCTCATCGCAAGATTTGTCGGTCGCCATAGTGGCACACATTCTACAACGATGTCCGAATCTGAAGACTCTGAGTATTCACCACGACGGTTCTTGCTGGTCTGATACCAACGACCCAGCCGAGATCATTTACCCACGGCTTAAAGAGCTCCATTTGACGACTAAGGGCACGTTGCAACCACTGGCTGCGACAAAAATACGCGATCTGAGAGCGTTCAAAGTAATGGCGCTGTTTGGGAACAAGTTGTACGCGAATCGCGATACATTCCTCGACATACTCGCGAGCGTGCGGCAGATCGAGTACGCAATTTTCGAAAAAGTACTACCGGCGACCCATGAAGAGATCGCGTATCGCGAGGGGCGCATCGTACAGGGCGTTCACGATGTCGCCCACGTTCCTCTTCGGCTCGCCTCGCGGCTCGCATTTCTCAGCGTCTTGCGCGGTTTTGGCTCTCTGGACCTTTGTGGGAAGCTGGTGCCAGACGATGCGCGATTGATTTTCGCCTTCAGTTCGAGCATTGTGCCAAGAAACCTTTCCATGGACGATCGACGGTAGCGAAACAAAGCGATCGAAAGTTGGTGTTTCCGCCCAGACATCAAGGATTTTACCAGAAACTCTTGCTCTACTTACTGGAATACGGGCACAACAAGTCTTCCTGGATTGTCGCTTTCGTCCACTTCGACTCGGACTAAGATCTCGTACGAGTTGTTCTCGCTGCCCGTGCGAAGCTGTTGATGTTGCCGAAGCTCTCGAAATGCGAAGGTTTTTGGGCCATGCCACGGTGCGGCAAGACCGACTTTGGGCAGCTACTGCTGGTTCCTCACAATCGGACATCGCGTTCCGTATTCGACACCAAGTAGCCGACAGATCGGACGGTACATGCTCTCGCGAACGTGGCTTCTTGCGGGTCCGCGTCAAACCGAAGCGCGGATGCAGCGCCGAGATATAGAGTCGACATGGCCCGAGTGCCCTGGCGGCCGAGACAGTTGATTCTCGTCAAAGCCATTTGGGCGTGCAATATACCACGAGCCGCGGGCCGAAGTGGCTATACGTGATGCCGAAACATGAAAACCTGGTGGCGGTGCTTGCTGGATGATACCGAGCCACACGCACCCACGGACCGAGTTTGCGGGACCTAGTTTGAGTTGAACATCCGAGTCGAATATCCAGTGCCCTGGTCAGAAGCACAGCTGCGACGGAGGAGATTTGCCAGCCTTGGCAGTTTTGACATCTATGTGGACGGGCTGATCCGCTGCTCGCAAGTTTCCTGGCCGGATCGATGCTGAGAATCAACTGGATCAAGGTAGTCGTCAACTGTTGTCAAGGGCGAACCATGATGTGTTCGTACTTAGTCGAACGATGGGTACATCTCAACCCACCAATGCGATGCCAAATTTCGTTCCCCACAGTCTCAGTTGTTTTGCTTAATGCAAGTGACCATGGGCAACAGCGCGTCGTCATCTCCAGCGTTCTCTCCGTCCAGCGCCAGCTCTTCCCACGATCTTGGAACACTCAGCGAAGAGCGAGCGTCGGAGATCGCGACAACATGGCGCGATTTGCAAATCTCAGTTATGCGGCCTCAATTCGAGTACGAAGACTCTGTATTGACAGCAGATCAGCACTTCTCGGCGTGCTGTTCTCTGCTTCCCTGCTTGCGACTTGTCGAAGCGGTCACGTTCGCGGAGCCAGCCAAACTCAAGTGTATCTAGCGCCGCGTGGCTCGGCTACGCGATCTTCCATCCAGAGAGATTCACCGAGCAGTCTGCCTTTCGAGAGCTGTCCATCAAGCTGGAAAGTCTGACCATCGAGACCATCTCAGTTCTAGAGAGTATGGCGACGGGAAACAACCTGCTACTGATCCTGGGACTCTCCACTTACAAGTCTGCGGTCTACACTCAAGCGAGGCTCAGGGCGGGGACGACCATTTACTCTGACCATGGCGGTCGTTGACGGCACGCCATCGTGAAGTTTACCACTGAAGTGGTAATCACGGTCTGTGAAAGCGGGTCGGACACATCAGAGTGGCTGCGCGTCGTTCCTCCACGGACGGGGCTCGCGTGGGTCAAGCGAGAGAACATCCTAGAGCGCAGCGACAAAGCACCGAAAGAGTCGTGCGTACGTCGACTGCAGCTTGAACTACCTACAGAAGGTGATCCTGATCAGAGCACACTGCTCGCGGTGCTCTCGCTGCTCGGGCCTAAGCTGAGCTCGCTCTCCGTCGTCTCGTCTCAGGATGTGTCGCAGGCGACAGCGACGGTTCTTCTACAGCATTGTCCGAATCTGACGACTCTGCGCGTCCACCACGATGGCTCGTGCTGGTCAGACAACTCTGGACTGACTGAGCCACTCTACCAGAGTCTGGAACAACTCCACTTGACTACAACCGGGGCACTGCATCCGCTGACGGCCCCGCCGCTACGCAGCCTGAGAGCTCTTAAAGTGGCGACGCCGATCAGCGACCACTTCTACGCGAATCGAGACCCGTTCCTGGCCACGCTAGTGAGTGTGCGTGAGCTCGAACTCGCCATTTTCGACCAAGCGCCGGCGGTGTTTTACGAATTTCTCACGAATCCAGACAATATCATGTATCAAGAGCGCCATCTCACGCCCGGCGTCCACGACGTGGCCCACATCCCGCTGCGAACTCAGTGCGCGTGCCGCGTTTCTAAGCGTTGGTGGCAGCGTTGGGCCACTGGATGCGCGCGGACGGCTTTCACCAGAAATCGTGCGATTGATCTTCGCATTCAGCACGTCTGTGGCCGCGAGACGCGTCGAGATCAACGACAAGCCGCAGAGAAGCATCCCCTACCAGAGCCGAGATTTCTATCCGTGATTGTGTGAATGGAGCCCACGTGCGTGTCTAGATCAACACATATCGACGCCGCCGATGCAGCACTTTGGAGCGCTCGTAGTGCATACAATATGTGTTCCACCCACTATTGTCGTACTTTGTCGAAGTATGGGTACATTTGAGATGTACCCATATATATTTCGTATAGGTACGCAAATGGGACAACCACTTAACAGACTCCAATAAGTACGATACCTTCTAGATAGGGACAACGTGGAAAGCCAAACGGGAACACGCTCGCTTCACCGCAATGGCGGCTTGCGTACAGTGTGACTCACCGACTTCCATTCTCAATCGCGACGTGAGTGATCCATGGATAAGCAGGAGATGTTCAGCTGCTACAGTATACAGTAGTAGTACTGAGACGCGTCCTAGTCATGGGTTGACAAGACGTTCCAGAACGACGCATAGCCGGCCTGTTGCAATAGCGCCAATCCGATCACCATCGCCAGGCCACTTTTACAGCAGAACCGACGAAATGTACTCGAGTACATTTATTACGTAAAGCGTGTCTGAGACCGTGTCTGTATAGCGTGGTCTCCTTCTTGCATCCGCAATGTTCAATGAGGCACTGCTCCTAAGAAATCGTCAGCATATCAGGGGCATTCGAACTTTCTGGCTAAGTACGATATCTCTCATTCTACTTTGCATTTTTTTCCCTACCCATCTCATTTTTTCTTCGCCAGCCTTCATGCTCAACATTTCATTCTTCAATTGGCGGAGTGATTTCGGTTCCTATTACCAGAGCGCGATGGGGAACAAACATTCGTCCACGCCACCGTTGCCGTCCGCCGGGCTGAGCGAATGCGACGCGTATGCCGCGGCCACGGCCCGGAACAGCGGCCTCCACGACCTGGTGCGCTTCAGCTCCGACTACCCTCGCGAAAAGAATCCAACAACAGACCACCAAACCGAGTCTCCGTGGATCGTGTTCGATTTTCACTCGGCCAGCGGCGTGGACCGCGCCAACACGAAACAAGTGGAGCGAGCGGCCGTCGCCGCGCGAGAGGCGGTGCTCGCCTGGGCCGCCGTGGCCAGTTGCCGCGGGTTCGGCGTGGACGAGAACCCACAGTTCTGGCAGCGCGTGTTCACGGAGCTTCGACCGGCTACAGGTACGAGCAGCGAGAGTCGCCAGCGACGGTACCATCAAGACATGGGCGCCGCTCGGTTCTTCAACCAGGCTGAGGACCGGTGTCGGACCGTCCGCATTGTGCTGAAAGAACAAATGGAGCAAGTGGTTCTCCGCGAATTTCTCGACCCATCATTGTCGCCGTTCACGGTCCGTGGCCGCCGGTTGAAGAAGACGTTGGCATTGATATTGCCGCACGTGCAGCTCGACATGTGGCGACGGCCCATCCGCATTATGTTGAATCAACTGAGCTGGTCGAATATCGAGAGCGTGCCACGCCTGAACCAGCTGCAAGCGCGGGCCGCGACCAAGCAGCAGAGCGCCCCGCGCTTTCGAATCGCGGCTGTGCGTCTCCGTTGGGAAGCAATCATCATGGAGGCTCACTTGGCAGCGATGGCGGCAAGCCCAGATGTGCAGTACTGTACTTCAAGTGTGGATTCGGCGATGCAACCGACCACGATCCAACGCCTCGTGGAGCAGTTTCCTGTAGTGAACCGTCAGCCAAAGTCGACTCCTCCTCGTATCCACATCGAGAGCTTGCATCTCTTCAGTCACTTCCCAGAGTGGTGCTCGGCGTTGCCATCGATCGGGTCGATTCAACGCCTCAAAATCGCCTACAGATACGGCCAAGCCCATCCACACCTGAGCAGGCACGACGCCGCGTGGCTGGGGTACGCGCTCTTCCGCCCTGGAGGCTCTGGATTGCCTGATGTGGAGCTGGGACTAAACCAGCTCGATCACGAGACCGTCGAAGTCTTGAAGGTGATGGCAACGGGCAACAACCTCTTGTGGGCAATGGGACTATCGGATACGATCACCACTGGGTACTCACAAGCCAGGCTTCGAGCTGGAACAAGAATCTGTAGTCGCCACGAGCACAAGTCCGACGATACAGATGTTGTGGCGGTGCACCAAGCCGACGAGTGGGTTTCGCTGTGCGAGTCTTCACTCGTCAGCGAATGGATCCGCGTCGTAGCTCCTGGTCGTGGTATTGGCTACGTAAAGAGCGCAGATATTGTCGAGGAGATCACATTGTTCCCGGAAGGATCTCGCGCTCGCCGCCTACGAGTGCTCCAGCCGCTCGGTCTTTCCAGAGGGCCACGGTGGCGGTTTTCGCGTCACCACCTTCTAGAGCGTCCAGATCGACAGCTGGTGGACGACGCGAACACGTTGCTGCTTGGTCTGTTGTCTGTCGTCGGCAATCGTCTCTCGTATCTTGATCTAGAGTTTGGCGTATCGCTCGCTTCTTCATCCATCCACTCAATCCTGGGGCGGTGCCCACGGCTGAAGACCCTGCTTGTTGGCCACGATGGCTCGTACTGGTCCGATTCCCAGCGAGAGAGCAATGCGCTAGAAGGGAGCCCGCAGCTTGAGCAGCTCGAGTTGCGGCTTGAAACCAACTTGAACGAAGAGCATCGGTGGGAGTCGCTCCACGCGTTGTCGTCGTCTCAACTGAATTCGCTCCGAGTACTTCGTGTCGTCCACACATCCTATGGCATGTTTGAGTCCAGCAGGCAGCCGTTTCTGGACGTGTTGGCCCGGTACCCACAACTGCGCTCTGCTACGTGGGCGACGAGCCGAACGCAGACACTTGGCATTGAGGAAACAAACAGAACTGATGACGACCGGCGCGCCAGTTTCGAACGGCTTGGGGTCATCACGCGCGGAGTCCACGACGTCACCGTCGTGCCGCTGAATCAACGCTCCAGATGGGCGTTCCTGAGCTGCATACACCGTGGTAGTTGTAGCGATGCGACCGCGTCGTCGCCTTTGAGTCGAATAGGACCCGACGTCGCACGCATCATCTTCGCATTCTGCTCCAGTCTCACGACTAGACATCTCCACGTCGACAAGGACAAAGAGTACCCTCCGCCTAACCGTATGGTGCGAGGTTAGAACCCTGACACTAAAATCAGTCAATTGGGGAACGCCCAAATAGGAAAATATTCGTACGACTCTTTTGTTTTTGTGGATGAAAAAAGTTTCATCAATACCCTCTGCGCAGAGCACATGCAATCCTTCATCATATCATCGCTTAGACCTTGGCCGATGGGCTGGGGGCGACTCCAATCGGCGAGAGTGCCGTCGGGGTCGACTGCTCCACGTACGGAGTGGGATCGTGCTCGCCCGACTCGACGTGGTCGCCATGGGACGCGCTGAGCTTCCCGAGGAACGTGAGCACGGCCGTGCAGACGAACGCGCCACAGGCGATGAAGATGAACACCGTACCCGCAGTGAGGTTGCCGCAGCGCAGCATAAAGCCGTACGAGTCGCAGTCCGAGACGTAGTCCGAGGTGGCCAACACGATGCCGCAGATGAAGAGCACGACCGCAAAGGCGCCGTCGATACCAACCGACACGATGCGCTGCGGCGGCGCCATCACGCGCATCACCTCCACGCCAACGATCGCGAAGAGAGAGTAGAGCATGGTCGTGTACGTGAGCAGCAGCGCAAAGTTGGACGAGTGGCTGCCAAGCATAGACGACCGACCGAACGACGATACGCTGCGGAAACCGGCGGCGACGGTGGCTAACGCGATGAGCGAGCAGACGAACTGAACGGCGCGCAGGCCGAGGCGGATGGAGCTAGCGACATCGAGCGAGACGCGCGGCATGTTGACTGTTTTGTTGGCGTTTGTTGGAAGTTGTGGTCTGTTGTTGTAGGTGGTGGTGTCCCGGAAGATTGAGGAATGATCTATGGGTGCGAGTGGCGACTTGGGTGTTGGACTCTGGGTTTGTTGGTGAGCCAAGTGGGCAGGTGCGCCAGGCGCTGTTTTTTTTCTCTTCTTCTCCTCTCTCTCTTTCCTCTCGCTTTCCTCACCTTATTGCTGCTTCTATCGTCGACGATGTGGTGAAAGAGACAGACGGCGCGGAAAGTGTAGGTTGATGTTGAGCGTCGGCTGTTCAGGAGCGTTTTTTTTCTTCCGAGCTTCTGCTTGAGCCTCCAGATGTTGCCCAGTTCGAGGTTTTATTGAAAATGCCCAACAATTATCAATAGAACTGGACAATTTGTGGGATAGCCAACATGCGACACGAAGCGAACATGAGGTTTTACTGGCATGCCCTACATGCCCATTTTGTTGCCGACTCTTGGCGCGACTCGCTCAGCCCAAGATTCTGCGGCCCAGATCAAGCAAACCAACAAACCAACGATACCTTCAACTGAGTGGATATTTTCATACAGCGAAGCCACGGCTACACAGGCGAAAGCTCGGTGCTGCACCAACAACAAGATCGCAGTAACCAATACTGGAGATCCAATACTGTACTATGATGTGTTTCACTAAGCCATGAGTTGGTGCAAGGGTTCCCTGATGAAGTTGTGGCTGTGTTGCGATGATGATGCCTATGTTGAGAAATTCCTCATGCTTCGAGAATGAAGTTGTGCCATGTGACTGGACACACGCAGTTGCCTGTGGGCGAGACACCCAACAGAACCAAACACTCTTCATCATCCCGACCTTTTGGTCAATATGAGTCATGAGAGATGTGCTTTTGTCATCAGAGTGCATGTCGTAAGACGTTAGGCATCACATGATCGCGCCGGATTCACCGCGTAATCCAATTCAAATCTCTTGACTTCTCACCAGAAGGTGGGATCTTCAAACTGGAGCAGCCAACCTACTGGAGCCAAGTGGGTTGGTTGCTGAACCTTCACTTTTGCCACGCAACCAGACGCCAAAGCAAAAGGCAGATGCCGAACTCACCCAGCGTGAAGCAAAAAAGGCCGGAGAAACAGGGAGTATCTTCCCAAATGATAGTCGTCGAACGCGGTACCAGCGCGGTCATCATGGCAGTGCCAACTAGAAGAGAAGCGTCTGTTGAACAATCTGTTCGCCCTGTCCACCAAGTGTAGCCTTCAACCATGGAGCCAAGAATATGCGGAAGCGCTTAAGATTTGATATCCGTTTTGTGCTTTCGTGCTCAATTGGTCCAAAGAACTATATTCCACAGGCCACCTGTCACCTTTGGCAACCACAAAGCAAGTTGGCTGCGTCAACAACTCCCTGCAGTGCAAATGGTGCCATGCATGCAATCAGACATTGACACTTATTTCTTCTTTGGCAATTTCTCGGAGCCATACATCAATATTCCAGGTTCTCTCTGCTAGGATGTGAGTACGATTGACGGCACATTCGATCACGGGCGGCGGATTAAACGTGTGCTTTAAGTTCTCGCGTCGCTATGAGCACAATGATAAAATTGCTGCGTATGGGGGGACGCCGTCCCCTGCATGCGCAGAGGCGACGTATAGACGCAGCATTTCAGTAACAGTGCTGGGTGGAAACACAGTTCAGTAAAAGAGCATGTAAGGAGCTGATCTAGGACGAGGGAACACTGAGCTTCCCTCATCCACTCTCATCAATTCCTGGACGGACATGCGCCGGGCCCAAAACGGGCCTAGCCCAAGCCAAGCATTCCTCTTCCACGCTTGCAACAGAGTCTGCATACGGAGAAAAGAACCGCAGCCTCCTGACGTAGAGCGTGGGGGATCTACACAGCAACGTGTTGGATGCGCGCATGTGCAGATGTTGGCGTTGGTCGCGAACTCGATTTTCGATTGTGAGCTTCTACTGTTGGGTTGCAAGTCTAAAGTTTACAGTTGCTGGAGAAGGGAAATGACTGGTCACAACCATCGAGAGGTATAAAACCGTTTCATACACCTAATATGTGGAGATGATGCAGATAAAGGATAACGTTAGATACATGTTAAAAACAAAATCTATAGTATCTGGTAGCTAGCCGTAAATATCTGGTAATGCAGGTTTCAATGCTCTGGTGAGCAATCGAGGAGCTCATCAAACATGGTGATGACCATACTGTCGCGGCGGCTGCGTCAGCACGGTTCCCTGGTCCGCGCGCTGCGTCCTGCGCGATCTGGATACGTACGCTTCAATGGATCTGGAGCAGGCTCCTCTTCAACACCGCTGGGTCTCAAGGACCCGGCGAACGGACAGTCGATCTCCAACAACATGAAGGTGATTTTGGGCTACATCACGTTCGGCATCGCGGCCATGGCCACCATTGCTCGGGTCAAAATGCGCTCCGAAGACGTTGAAGAAGTCAGTATATCAAACTGTTCAACGCCTTGCATGAATAACGAGACGTCTAAAATTGACTGGTGGTGCTACAGAGCGCTCGAATCTTCAACATGGCCAAGCGTGCCGTGGTCAAGGACCGTCGGCTCTTCGAGGCGATCGGGTACCCAAAGACCTTTGAGCGTGTACGTGACGCTATGGTATACCAGTAAAAAAACCATCGTCAAAACTGCGTGGTCTCAACCTGTGGGTACTATATGGACAGATTGACACGCCCGATGTAAATGCCGAGCAAGGCGAACTGCCAGCGTCGTCCGTGTACGAAGGCAAGTTCAAGGCGCTTGGCGACAGCGGCACTGCGATCGTCACCTACAAGCACCGCATGACCTCTGAAACATCAGACTCGTCAGAGGAAGCCGACGAGGGCACTGACGAAGGTGCCATGCCCGTCTTCGAGACGCTTAGCGTGGTCCTGGACGACGGCAGCGAGTTCTCCGCACTCGAGTCGTACGTGAAAACGGAGCAAGTCGTGCGTCAGCAGAAGGCCTCGTCGCTGGGCAAGAAGCTGTTTTTACCCGTAATTGGCGGCGTGGTGCTTGGCGGGATCTCGTCGTTTCTCGTGATCCGGATCGTGCGAAATCGCCCTTTTTACGTGCACAAACTCGTGCTAGACCACGTCAACAACAACGATGCTGCGCGCAAGTTGCTGGGCTCTCCAATCACTAGTGATCGGAAGGCCTACGTGGGCAGCCTGAGCGACGCCATGGCCAACTACAACGTGGCATGCAAAGGCCCCAAGGGCGAAGGCACGCTGCTGGTGAAAGCCTACAAGCAGACCCACGCTGGAGAAGAGGCCACCAAAGCTGTGATGGCCACGCCTGGCACTGACTGGAAGTTTTCCACGCTGGTGCTATCCGTGAAGCGGAACGAACTGCGGAAGGAAAAGGAGAAGACCGCCAAGGTCGTGAATCTGCTCGCCAGTCTCGACGAGAGTATCAAGGCATAGAATGCTGGATTTTTGGTGTCGTAACTATAAAATCCAATTCAATGGCTTTAATGGAATGGCTCATTACGGTATGAGAGACGGATCTGAGTTCGCGGGTGTTTGTGCTTCGAAACTCGGCAGAACAGCGCGAAATCGACACCCAACTTCGGAGAAGTTGCACAACATTGACACCCATCAGCGCGTTGTATCATGCGTTGTATCAGTAGACAGCAGGAAATGCATTCTACTAAATCATCAAGCCTACTTATATATCGTCTAGTTGAAGTGGAACGAGTGCTGGTCACAGGATCCATTGTGAGTGTAGGTCTATGAGATTATTCTCCACATCCAGGATTCATGACGAGTGATTCATTTCCCGATCTTCCCGCTCCGGTCTACACACGTGCGCGCATACACACACATACGCTTCTTTTTGGACCATCAATGACGCAAAAGAAGAATCGTCGCGCTGCCCAGCGTCGCACCACTAGCTCTGGCGGCGGAGTCGGAGTCGGAATCGGCGCCTCAAGCGGATCGCAGCGCGTAGGCGACAAGAGGCAGTTGCCAACGTGCTCCAATCCGTTTGCATCCACCTCGCCCACCAACGTCGCAGCCGACATGATCTTCCCTCAGCCCATGGAGATTGCGTTCTCGCTCGAAGCTGGAACATTCTCGAGCGATATGTTTGAGACGCCGTCGACAACGGCGTCGCTGGCGTCGTCACCGCTGCCCAACGCCTTTGTTGTCTGCTTTGAAGACGTTCTTGTTCCAGTCAAATGGATGGCCCATCATCTTGGGTTACGTCCGTCCACCAAGGGTATTCAAGACGCCAAGGAACGCATGGTGCGCACTCCGTATCTGCACGAGTCGATCGCTCGCATCGAGCAGAGCGCCATGCAGCTGCTGACCGCCATCTCGGCGCGCGGCCCCGTCTGCATCCTCAGTGAGCAAAGCGCTCGCTTTGTCGAGGCCGCGTCGCAGGCGTTCTTCCCGCGGCTCGCGTACTGCTTGGCGTCACCTCACATGTTCGTCAATGTCCAAGTGATCGGTGCACCGAAAAAGTTCGAGACGACCATGGAGAGGACCAACTGGCGGACCCACCTCATGCAGGCGCTCGTGCGCGAGCGGCTCTTCGCCGGCTCCCCGCATCTGCTGATCGATCCGATCGCTGGCCGCTTTGGACTGATCGTCGCCAGCCCGCACCAGGTGGACGCTATGGCCTGTGCCAAAGCGATGGAGGTGGCGCCGTTCCTTGTGGCGAAGAGCTTGCGCGTCGCCAACGCAAGAACGTTCGTGTCTCTCGACCAGTTCGTCGCTCACCTCAACACGCTCGGCCAGTGGCTCAGCGAGGCCGCTCCGTGCACAACAGCCTTCAGCGTCAGCTTGTGAGGGTGTATCGTGATTAGTAAATGTACAGAGTAAATGTATTTTCTCAAACGTTATGATGGAAAAATGCAAGTGATTCGCAATGACACTCGACAGATCACGCGTCACTGGAGCACACGCGTCACTGGAGCACATTCACACCTTGAACGAAGGCGTTGGTGGGGCATCGCCACTACTAGCACCGGGCGAGGAAACAGCGGCTGTCGGCGTCTTCTCGATCACGTACGCCAAATCCACCTGCTCAGCAGTAGTACTGTCTGTGCCCGTGCGCTTAACAAACGTGAGTCCGATAGACGCGATGAACAGCGCCGCCGTGGCGAACGTGAACCACACCGAACGGTCGAACGCGCTGCACTTGACCATGAAGCCGTACACTTCGCAGTGCTTGACGTAGTCGGAGGTAGCGAGCACGATACCGGAGACCGCCAGCACCAACGCGCAGATCGCGTCCAGCAGCCGCAGCATGGGCACCCGCGGGCGTGGCGCCAATGCCAACAGCTCCACGCACACGAGCAGCCAGGCCGTGTACAGCGCGCTGGTGTAGCTTGTCACCAAAGTTAAGCTCGTGGCGTGAGAGCCCAAGCGGTAGGAGAAGCCGTTCGAGTACGTGACAGTGAAGCACGCGGCGGCGCTGGTCATGGCCAAGACGGTCGAGACCAGCTGGAGCCCGCGCAACAAGCGGTGGATCCAAGAGATGGTCGACCAATGGAGCGAGAGCTTCAACATATCTGAGCTGATGGAGGAGATGAGCAGTCAGTAGATGGCGAGTTGCTTAATGGATTGTAGGGCGAGCTTGGGGTCACCACAGTGGGGCTTTACCCACGGTGGGTTCGGAGGCCCCCTCACTGCAAGGGTCGGCTTTGTGGAAAAAGAGACCTTCGATGGACCGTCGCGAAGCGGTGAATCAGATTGCTGTTGGTGATGAAGCCCTATGATTGGATATATAGTGATATAGAAGGATTGGATTGGTTGGTCGAATAGCTGAGTCTGAAAACTCGAAAGAACTGGCGCGCAGATTGAAACGACCCGAGATTGAAAGCTGAACATTCGACCTTTTTTCGAACTTTATTTTGGCAAAACAAAGTGGAAAATTTAATTTGTAGAATTAATGTTCCATACCATCAAATTATTAGTTTCCGCCAAAGCAAGTGGGCTCCATGCAACAACAAATCAAATTGGTGAATGACTGGACACCATACACGACCCGTCGGGTGGATGTAGAGTCGCTCGTTCTCGAAAGCAACCGCTGAGCTGCGACCTGTCCAGATAAAGGGGAAGGGTGGGGAAACCAAAACTCGTAAGAAGTGAAATGGAGAAGACGCGTCGGTTAAACAATGCTTCAGGCGATCAAACCCTAGAAGGGGAAGCGAGCAGGAGAGTCTGCCCTTGTTCCTACCACTTTCTGCTTGGACGTAGACTCTTGGGCTGTGGGTGATAAAGAAGAGTGGCGGGTTTGCTTAGACCTTGGACGACGGCGTCGGCGGGGCGTTGGCCGCGGGGCGCGGCGAGTAGACCGCGTTAGTGGGCGTGGTCTCGACCACGTAGCCCATGGTCTCCATGGCGGTCTCGCTCTCGGTCACACTCTTGGCGTACGTAAGCACGATCGAGACCACAAAGAACAAAACCGAGATGAACGTGAAAAACACCGAGGCGTGGAGGTTGTTGCAGCGCAGGCTGCGGCCGTAGGCGCCGCAGTGGCGGACGAAGTCCGAGCGGTACTCGACCAAGCCAGCGACCAGCAGCAACAGCGCGTTGGCGGCGTCCATCGCACGGATCATGAGGATGCGTGGACGCGCCACCAATGGATAGAGCTCCACACACGCGAGGAACCACATGGCGTACATCATGCTCGAGTACGAGACGACCATGAGCAGGCTGGACGCGGGCGAGCCGATGCGGTGGGAGTAGCCGTTCGCGAACGTGTCCTGGAAGCTCACGCAGAGCAACGCGAGCGCGGCGCCAGCCGACAAAAATTGGAGCCCGCGCAGGGTGGTGTGCGTGCGCTTGATCGCGCACGGTGCCATGGTCAAGAACGCCATGGTCATCAGACGAGGGAGGTGGTGTGTGAGCAGAGAGATAAAAGCGGGTCTCGTGCTGCGAGCGACGTGGCGAGTTGCAAACTAAGCGCAGCGATCGACAGCGCCACGCGGCGCGGTGCGAAGAAAGGAGCCATCCGATTTCAATGAATCCAACCAGTCGGAGACGTTTCACTTGCAGCGATCGTTTCCCAACAAACTTGCAGCTGCGTCAAAATACTGCAAGAGCTTCCGCACCTAGAGCGAGATGGGAGCACGGCGCGGAATCAGATTCAATCTGTGTGAGAAAAGCGGTGCTACACTAGATGAGATTGAATTGGCTGATGGAATAGTACGAGCAACAGGATTGGATAAAAATAATCTGATTTGGCCATTCAGCAAAGGGAAAGTTGAAACGGGCGGATGCTGCAAGATCGCACAGGGGTGTTTTTCTTGGGGGTGCGCCATCATTTCTCCGCCAGTGTGTCGCTCCAACAGCACTTTGTACTTATTGAAGCTCAAACGCCATTGTATACGTTCTATTAGGGTGAAGTTTGAGGAAAGACAATGGGTCTAAATCGCAACAAACTCAAATGTTGCCAGAGTGCAGGCGTGGTTCCCGTGCATCCACATGGCTACACGTAGTGAGTTCTGAAATTCGACGGCCAGATCAATGTTCACTAACGAACCACTGTGTGCAGAGCGATGGACAAAGAAACCCTTTCACGCCGAATGATTTGGGCTGGCCGGTGCTGTCCAAATGTACGGGAACCAGGCGTGGAACATGATGATTCAGAGACAGAGAACAGTCATTTCCAGATTGTGTTGCTGCTTGCGATAATACCTACCACAACTGCAAATCAGTGACGCCTCGGATAGGCCTCACTCACTATTGATATATGCTGATCTTGATAGCCTTTCACAGCGATACAAACTGTTCACATATTAATTGGCTGGGGCGGAGCCCGTTCCGTTCCAAAAAATAACGGCCTCAGATAAAGAAGAAAACAAAATGGCTACAAATTCTATTTTCTACTCTACAATGCTTTCAACGGCCAGTTTTCACACATGCAGGGGATCAGGGGATCAGGGGAACAGGAGAACAGGAGAACAAGCTCGGCATTGTGTATCCGATACACGTACACAGTATCCTTCGCTGTATAACACTGTACTACCGCTGAGACCTCCTTCCTTCTCCGGAGAATATTTTGGGATTTCTCGTTTTCTCAGAAGGATGAGCACTCTTCTGCAGCTCCTTTGCTCTCATCTTATGCTGGTCAACCGACGAACAGTAGTACTGCTGTACAGCCTCTTCAACAAGGTCTCTAGACGCGATTGCAGCGGATTTTCTTTGCGAGAGCTCGACTCGAGACCATGATCAAGCATGCCAAATCGGACCACGCCGGCTCGTTCCTGAACGGCTGTGGGTTCACGTTCAAGCAAATCTTCCGCGTCTCCAGCGCCTGGGTCAGCCAGACAGTCAAATCGGCGATGCGCTCCAACAGCTCCATGTTGAATTGCACTGCCGATCACGATGACATGGGCCTGCCCAGCAACAGCAGCGATCCTCGCCCATCGACATCCAAAGGCAAAATTTCATCGCTCGGCGCGGATCCGAGCTTCGAATCGAGCGCTGTGCTGCTATATATGAGCGTCACCGCCCTTGTCGTGGTGGCTCTTTTTGTGCTGGTGGTGCACCGATGGCGCGATTTGCATTTGCTGCTCGCCAATCATCCGGGAAGTTCAACGCGTGAGGAGTCGAGTCGACGGGGTCGATCGATTGCATCGCGCCATCCTATGGTATTGCGGCATCGCCCCCGCCAAAGCTAGCACTTCGAGCTAGTCAGTAGAAGAGACCTATTTTTGGTCATTGAGGTCGATGTATTCCCCAACTATACGCGGTTGTGCTGTTGCCCCTCCTTCTTTGCTTGACGAGGACAGAGCCTCTCTCTCTCTGAGTGTGTACGTGTATCTTTGTCACTCCATGCCACATCCGTACAACAACTCAAGCCGCGAGGTGCTGCTGCTGCTCTTGCCACTCGAGGTGCTGGACTTCCCTCTTCAAGAAACAAGACACCCAGTTCACTCAGCAGTTCATATCCCGCCCGGAAAGAAAGCTTAGTCGAACCTCCTGGAAGTGGGCGATCGAGTCGGCGATCGCCGTCTCGGTGCCTTCGCGGACCTTGGCGATCCGCTGCGCACGACGCGAGCGCAGCGACGACGCGCTCGTGGTGCGGGTGATCATCGGGATCTCGCTCTCAAGCTCGCCCTTGCGCGTCTCCAGCACGCGAAGCTGCTGCCGCCACGTGTGCAGGCGCGCTTTCTTCTGCTTGTCGTAGTCGCTCGAGTCGAACTGCCACACGGACGGCTCAGTCTCTGCACCGTCATGCTCTACTGATGCTAGTGCACCAGTCGGGGCCGCGTCTCGAGCGGAGTGGTGCTTCTGGCTCAGCTCGACCTCCATCGCGAGCTCGGTGAACGGCGTGCGAGGCGAGACACTGAGCGGCGACACTGAAAACGGGCTGCCCACGGGCGACCCGTCCAGCGCGTGGCTGGGTGCGCGGCGATACTGGTCGATTTGGGTCAGGTTCGGCAACCGCTCGAAGAACAAATGCATGTACGCTGGCATGTGGCGCGTGAACGGGTTCCCTGCGAGCCGCAGAATCACCAGAGACGGCGGGAACTCGCCTATCCAGACACACCATGGCGAAAAATGTTAGCCGCATGGTCCAGGCATCGATTCTTTGGCGAAACAAGAAAAAATAAATTGAACGTACGTATGTCAAAATCCTCGATGGCGTTGTTGGAGAGGTCGAGGAACTTAAGCTTCATGGTTGTGACACGCACACATATCACAGATAATTGGTTCGCATGAACGTGACGAACTGTTGATCAAACGGGGAAGCGCACCTTGTGGAGATGCTTGATGTTCTCAACCGTCTGGATCTTGTTGCCCGCCAGCGCGAGGAACGTGAGCTCGTGATGGTCGTCCAGATTCTCAATCCGCGGAATCGAATTGTGTTGGAGGTACAGTTCCTGGATGTGGCTGAACGCGTCCAGGTTCTCAATGCGGCCTAGACTCATCCAGTCCAGTCGGAGCACTTTTTTCTGCAGCAGCGAGTCGATCTCCTCGGCCTCGCTCTCTGCTTCATCCTTCTCGGGCGAGTCTTCTTCTTCTTCTTCCTCCTGCTCTTCATCAATCAGCAGCCGCCGTGCCGACTGCTTGATGGTCATGCTCATGCTCTGCCGGATGAGCTGCATGGTCAGTCGCTTGGCCTGTTCGTTGTCGTTCAGCACCTTGAGCGTCCCTTCGATGGACGCCTCGATCGCCTCCATCTGGCTGTCGGCGTCCACGAGCGACGCGTCCGGCGTGGCGTCGTCGTCCACGTCGTCAAGGTCGAAGATCGACGGCTCGCCCTTGGTGTCGCTCCCGCTCGACTTGGTCGACGACATGATTTACTTGTTCGGGGTGGAAGTATGAATGGTATGTAGCACGCCAACGGCGAACGTTGGCGGCAGTTAGAGTGACTGCTACTACGCAGTCGGTCTATGTCAGTCTTCCTCTTCGGTTTCTTCCTCCGTTCTGGTTTGGTTGGGCTTTTTGGTGCCGCCCCTTCCAAGCAAGTTGAAGCAGAAATTTAATTTGCGGAGTGGAAATTATAATTTGAGTTTTGCATTTCTCTATTTCTGGAAAACATGACCGCCCAAACCTCGGGACGGCGTCGCCCACGTCTTGACGGGAACGCTGCGTGACGCAAAAGGTGAGAGAGATGGCGCTGTTTTACGAGTGCTGGCAGCGCCGACGGACCACGCTCGACGATCTCCAAGTGCTACTCGAGTGCGTAGCTCTCGATCAAATAATTACTCAAATTGTGTTGGCGGTCATCGAGCCTTTTTATTTCCTCAGCGATGCAAACGCAAACCGCGAGCGTGAGTGCCGCGCAGCGACCGACATCCAGCGGCTCTTTCGCGGCCAATTCGTTCGCGCGACCGTGACGACGCAAACGTACGAACCACACACCAACATCTCAATTTAAAGGACAGGTCGAGTTCGCATGGTAACCGGCCTGTGAGGTTGTAGCCACGCCGAGATCGTGCTGGCGCGAGTCTATCGAGGCCACCTGGCACGGCGGAGATGCCGCCGTCTTCGCAGACAGCAGCTGATGTTCAAACAGCGCGCAGTGTTCGAGTACCACGCCATCATTCTCCAGAAAATGCTGCGCGGCATGCACAGTCGGCGCACGAAACTCGACTTCAAAGTGCGGAAAACGTCCATGCGCGAGATGACCGAGCGAGGCGAAAGCATGCGACGGAAGCTGGAGCAGCATCTGCAAAAACTGCGCGAGGTACGATGGCCAATCGTTGCCCTGCAATCTCTAAAACGACTACTCACCCACCATCAAATAACGACTCGGGATAGGACGAAGCTGCGGCCATTGAAGAGGCCACTCGGCGCGAGCTGACCGAGGTCACGCAGAACTTGCACCACCTTGTGAGTACACGAGCCATCTCGGGTGTGTACAATTCACCGATGCTGGCATCCACTGCCACGGCGTTTGGCGTCCCCGTGGAGACCCACATCCGAGAAAACGCCAAAGTGCTGGTGGCCACGAAACTCGCCACAACCAAGCCGCCGACGAAGCTGACCCCGTATCCCCCGTCCAACAAGGCGTCAATCCAGGCCGAGGCTTCGTACGATACCGTGCTGAACGCAGTGCGCACGCAGAAAAAGTACCACAAAATGCGCCGGATCAGTGCGCAGGACTTCCAGACCGTTCACAACTCGAACCAGGACACGCTCAAAAAGTTGTCGGCGCCGGGCATCAACGCTGGCGTGGAGTACCTCGCCGACTGTGACAACCCATACAACAAGCGTGGCGTCCCGAGAGCCAAGACCGATCTGCTGCCGCGGCTCACAACACTGGGCAAGCCGCCGAAAGACAAGGAAAAGCCGTTTTACCTGCGCGCGGGGGGCAACAAGAGCAAAGTATACGCCAACGACCGGTTCGACGTGTAGGAAAGACAAACAAAACGAATTGATCTCTCCGACGATCTAGGTCTTTTTGTCGTTGTTGAATTTGGTGCAGCCTTGGACCAGAAGCCACCGAAAGGTGCAGATGAATGCATGGCCTATGTGAAACGGAGTGGTGGCGTCTATCGACCACCCGAAACAATGGAAATACGACAAGAAAACAACTTTACGGCCTTCGGAGGAACGATAATGGTCCTTAATCTGGGTTTTATTCCTCGCTAACCTTCTTGAGGTCGTTCATGTTGGTGCCGGCAATGGGCTCACCTACGCAATGGAAAGAACAGAAAAAGCATTTTAGAGACCGAAACACGAACCATAAAAGTTGAGAAAAGACTTGTTCCGTACCAAAAAACTTGACGCTGGCGATTGCCGTATCGTCGGCGCCGTGGTTCTCCTCAACGAAAATCTTCCAACAAAACCAATCGAACTCAGTTGAATCCACCAACTTACCAACAAAACAAAACAAAACAAAAATGCTCCAGAGGAGTGGCTCCATACCGTGAGTCCTTTGACGCGCTGGAACTTGACAAAGCGCAGCTCCACGTCTTTGCCCGGCTTGGCGAGCTCGTCGGCGTCACTAAACTCAATGGTCTGCGTCGGCTCCACGTCGCCAGCATCCGAAAATCCCAGATTCGCGCGGTTGACGAAAAGCTTGAACACCCGGGGCGCGCTCTCTGAAGACAAACAATCATCCAACGAAATGAGCGGGTATGGCACAAAATCCAACGTGGGGAAAAACCACAACACACCTCCGGGTGGTGCGACCACACGGATCGAGTGGATCTTGACCGCTTCCTGGAACTCGACGTGCAAGATCAATTGTTCTAATGGAATCCAGATAACTTAGTCCCCGAGTTAGAAAGATCGAGGCGGGAAAAGTGCGAAGTCTACCGTCGGCGTCAGACTTGAGCACGAGCGTTTCGTCGCCGATGAAGAGATTGGAGAAGGGGAAGCTCGGGTGCTCGTTCAGGCAGTAGCATTCCTTCGTGGTGATAGCACCACTCAGGTCGACGAAGCCGTTCTTGGGCTGCGCAGCGGCGGCGGAGGGAGCAGCAGGAGTCGCCATGGTGTCGAGTTGCCGGGGGGGAAGACTCTCGTTGTCGTTGGGGTTGGCTCGTATGATATTTAGAAACTATAGCCACGGTGAGACTAACTAGTGTTTCTAAACACCACTTGTCTGTGTGATTGGCTGTATTAGATTACTTTAAACCAATGGCATTGAGGGCAATGGACAAATCCTTGAAACGACGCCAGCATATCCTTGGAGAAAACAATGTTGGTGTCGCGAGAATGCTTCTCGATCATCACGGCGAAGAAACGGACACGATCCTGCACGTAATAGGCAAGGACCTGGCGTGTACAAAACCGGACACAAGCTTAAGAACGACGGTGCTCGTGCAATGCCAGGGCGTCGATGCATCAGGAAAGCGATGCTCAAGGACGCGTTGGGTGCGGCCCAAAACGCTGGTTCATCTCCCGCAAAACAAGATGTACTGCCATCGTCATTCGATCAAACGAAAGTCTAACCAGACACAAACGAAGAGACGTAGCAAGCGCAGTCTAACCACGCCAATATGGTGTGCTGTAGTCCTCCCATCCACTCTTGCGCTCGCGCTGGTCGTGGCGGGACTCGGTCTACATCTGTTCTGGGTGTGTTGGCTGGGTCTTGCGATGGCGTTGGTAGCGTCTATCTGTGCGTGTGTTTGGATCGGAAATGCAGTGATCCGATGGATTGTCGAGAGCGTGGACGTGAGCCAGCTGTTGTTGGATTCCATGCAAGTCAAGAACAGATCCGTTGACAGCGATGACGCGTATCCAGCAGCAATAGTTGCTTGAAAATGAAAGAACAGAAATTGTGCTTTTGTGTGTTTATTGTTGGTACAGTGAGAATGAGGACTTGCGCACAACGCCAACGTCCAAAGGTTGGTTAACAATGACCAACCTAATTACAGCTTCTGCTTCTTGGCAGTGGGGCCATTTTCGGCCGACTGCTTGACCTCCATCTCATTCGGCGCGCGGCCAAAGACCTCGTTGATCTGCTGCGTCACGCGAATGAACGTCGTGCGCTTGCTCAGCTCGCGGAGCTCGCTCGCGCCAACGTACGTGCACGTGGAGCGCACACCGCCGAGAATTTCCTTTGCCGTGCCCTCCACAGGGCCGCGGTAAGGCACCGTCACGCTCTTGCCTTCACTCGCACGGTACTCGGCAACGCCGCCGCTGTGCTTGTTCATGGCCTCGGACGACGACATACCGTAAAACTTCTTAAACAGCTTGCCGTTGCTCTCGATGACCTCACCGCCACTCTCGTCGTGGCCAGCGAGCATACCGCCGAGCATGACAAAGTCGGCGCCAGCGCCAAACGCCTTGGACACGTCACCGGGGCAGGTGCAACCGCCGTCCGAGATCACGTGGCCGTTGAGACCATGCGCCGCATCCGCGCACTCGAGCACCGCCGAGAGCTGGGGGTAGCCAACGCCTGTCTGCTTGCGGGTCGTGCAGACCGAGCCCGGACCGATGCCAACCTTGATGATGTCGGCACCCGACAGCAGCAGCTCCTCAACCATCTCGCCGGTCACCACGTTGCCAGCGATGATCGTGTGGTGCGGGTGCGCAGCGCGGACGTTCTTGACGGCTTGAACAAACGCCTCCGAGTAGCCGTTGGCGACGTCCAGGCAGATGAACATGATCTCCGGGTGGTTCTTGAGAATCTCTCCGGCCTTGACAAGGTCGGCCTCACTCGAGCCAGCCGAGACGGCGACTGTCGGCAGCGCGTCCGGGTGCGCCGTGCCAAACGCCTTCCACTGCTCCACAGTATAGTGCTTGTGAACGCATGTGATAAACTTGAGCTTCGAGAGCACGGCGGCGACCTCGAACGTGCCGACCGTGTCCATGTTGGCCGCGATCACGGGCACGCCTGACCACTTCTGCTTCGAGTTACGGAACGTGAACTCGCGCGTGACCGACACCTGCGAGCGGCTCTTGAGCGTGCTGCGCTTGGGGCGGATGAGCACATCCTTGAAGTCGAGCTTGACGTCGGTCTCGAGACGCGGCATCGTGACGCGCTTGGACTACGACTTCCCTGGCGGCCGAATAGAAGAGCTTCAAAGACGACGACCGGAAGCGGCAGCACTTGGGCAGCACCGAGGAAAATGGCAAATGAGCTCTTTGGAGCTTCGTCAAGATCCTGTCAACGGGCGACTGGTTGCGGCGTGCGCGAGAGGTTTGTATGGCGCAGATGTGAGGATGACACCGTCGGCTGATAGAGCAAGTGTGTCAGAGACAATGGTTTCCATGCATGCGTTTCTTGCTTGGCCAGGTGGGGGGAGGTTGAAGCATTATCTGGCCAATGAACGCGTGAATGTGAGTTTAGAAATGGTAGTTGGATATGGGGTTGGTGTCTGAACCACAATTTCTAACGAATGTCTACCTGATTATCGTAATTACGTATACGTAAATAGAGTGGTTGTGGTGTGGTGGTCAAGAGGACTCTCACCGGTAGCACCACCGGTATACCGCCATGTGACTGGCTCGGTTGGTGCTGGGCTTGGTGGCGTAGCAATTGGTGGACGCCGGCATCAGCATCTTCGCTGGAATCCCAAGACAAGCAGCGATAATGTCGGGACGTGGACGTGGCTTTGGTGGTGCGCGCGGCGGCGGTGGCCGCGGTGGCGGACGTAGCTTCGGCGGTGGACGTGGCGGCGGCCGTGGTGGCTTCAGTGGCGGGCGCGGCGGCTACCGCGAGCAGGAAGGCCCGCCAGCGACGGTTGTCGGTGCGTCCAAATTGATACAAGAGATGTGTGCAATTATTTTTTGAGTGTGCTGATGGCGCGTTGCTGGTGCTTGCAGAACTTGGATCGTTCATCCACGCGTGTGAGAACGAGATGGTCTACAAGAGCACGAACGACAAGGTGCCGTACTTCAACGCTGGCGCATTCCTGGAAAACAAGACCAAGATCGGCAAGGTCGACGAGATCCTCGGCTCGATCAACGACGTCATGTTCACGGTCAAACCGGACGCGGGCGTGAGCGCTACGTCGTTCAAGGCGGGTGACAAGGTCTACATTTCGCCGGACAAGCTGTTGCCGCTAAGCCGATTCACAGAGCAGCCCAAGAAGCCTGCTGGAGCATCGGGTGGACGTGGCGGTGGTCGCGGCGGAGGCCGTGGTGGAGGCCGTGGCGGATTCAGCGGTGGCCGTGGTGGCTTCGGTGGCCGTGGTGGTGGTCGTGGCTTCAGTGGTGGTCGCGGTGGTT